>JAASFQ010000083.1:0-49854 GCA_023333845.1 Globisporangium polare | reverse complement strand
TCCGAAGTTGGTGGCGTGGTCAGCATCGTGGCAGGCGCTGCTAGAAACACAGACGGAATTGGCGGATCTGTGTCGATTGTCGGTGGGGCTGGTGACCAAAGTGGCGGCGCCGTAGAGATCTCTGCCGGCGCAAGCGAATCCTTTCGAGGTGGCGATGTTCGGATCACCAGTGGCACTGGAGACACTGCCACAAGCGGCGACGTGATCATCAGCACTGCTGAATCCGGCAGTGCCCAATCGAGCGGGTCGCTAATATTTTGGTCTGGAGTTTCGACTGGTGGCGACTCGGGCAGTATCTCTTTTAACACTTCAAGCGCAGTTGGCGGGAATGCGGGATCAATTTCTCTTCAAGTTGGCAACGGTGGTGTGGAGGATGGAGGCTCACTGAGTCTCACGAGTGGAAGCAGCTTACATGGTGACGGAGTTGGTGGCGTACTCAGTCTAGTGGCCGGCGATGGCACAAAAGTTGGCGGGCTGGTGGACATCCGTGGCGGCGCTGGTACTGAAGAACGAGGCGGAGATGTGCAAATCTCAAGCGGCGGCAGCGAGACTTCGACCAGTGGCAACATTGTGATTGCGACCGCAACTTCTGGAACGGACCAGACAAGTGGATCTGTCAGCATCTTTTCAGGGCTGTCGACTGGTGGTGACTCGGGAGGCATCAACGTCACGACGTCAGACGCGACGCACGGCAAGGCGGGATCGATCGTCATGGCAGCGGGATCTGGTGGTGCAAGCGGTAGCGGTGCTGTGAGTATCACGTCAGGTTCAAGTAATAGCCAGTCGGACGGCGTTGGAGGCGAGCTTACTCTTATGGGTGGCTCGGGTGGCCAGACTGGCGGGAATATCGAGATCACAGGAGGTGACGGAGCAGGATCCAGCGGCGGTGCTATCACAATACTGAGTGGCTCGGGAGAGTCTGCGGTGAGCGGGAACGTGGTGATCGGGACAGCCAATTCGGGGACCAACCAGGCCAGCGGAACGCTGACCTTGTCAACTGGTACAACGCACGGAGGTGATTCGGGTGCGATTTCAGTCGCTACATCGGACGCAGTCGGTGGTAAAGCGGGCTGGATCACCGTTACTGCTGGCAACAGCGATATCACCGACGGCGCGATTGTTAACATCGTGGGAGGGGCGAGTACGCAGGACACTGGGACCGGAGGATCTGCAATCATCACTGGTGGCACAGGCGCAACGGGCGGAGACGTCGTCATCAATGGAGGGCTAGCAGCCAATTCCACGGGAGGGACTGTGCTGATCACGAGCGGCGGAAGCAACGGCGGGATAAGTGCGCAAGTGCTCATCAAATCTGGGTTACCTGCGGAGAACTTCGACTCGGGCGCAGTCCAGTTTGCTTCGGGAGATACCGCCGGCGATGGAAGCAGCGGAGAGATCTCATTCACAACTGGAAATGCTGGTGGATCCACCGCAGGATCTTTCAGAGTCACCGTAGGTGACTCGAATGCGAGCTCAGCCAAGGGCGGCGATATCTTGCTTACTGCCGGTCTGAACAACATGGGCACCGGAGGATCGATCGTTGTGACGCCCGGACTCGGAAAGACAGATATCGAGTACGGCTCCTTCTCTGTCGAGTACGAAAGCAACCTCCCGCTGCTCGCGATTTCGAATACCATACTGGCGATCGACAATACTCAGCACGTGAGCATTAGCTCGCTTGCTGCGCTCGACCTGACGGCGACTTCCGATATCTCGATCACGGCCAAATTAATCAGTGTGTCTGGCGGTCCGCTCACTGTCGACTCGAACGATTTCTCCGTGGTGAACGGTGAGACGGGGACGATGATGCAAGCCAGTGCGGCAACCGGCGACTTGAGTTTCCAGGGCGACTTGATCATCAACAAAATGAGCGCCGAGATTCTGCATGGTGGCGACTCACTCACGCTGACAACGCCAAGCCTGGTCATTCCTGGAGCTAGCGCTGTCTTCTCAGGCGCAGACGTGAGCTTCTCTGGCGCCCAGGTGACCTTTTCCGGTGCGAAAGTGGACTTCTCGGGCGCTGCTGTCGAGTTTTCAGCGACGACGGTCGTCGACTTCAAGGGCAACGTCACCTTCTCTGGCACGTCCGTGGACTTCTCGACGTCGAAAGTGGTCTTCTCGGGTGTCGGCACCGCGCCGAGCTGGGACACGCATTGCAGCGTGGGCGAGATTCGCTTCGACAGCGACAATATCTACATCTGCACGCTAGCTAACGCGTGGCAGTTCGTGACGACTCAGCCGCTTCTGCCAGCGTAGATGAAAACAGTGGACGAGAAATATGCATGAGAGCGAGACGAAGTGCTCCAGCTGAATTTAAACAGTGATAACGAGCAAATAGACGTTTTGCGTACATATTCGTCGAGGTGTGTCCCGCAGCCATCAGTTCGATTCCCTTTGCGAATGGCGGAATGCAGCTTTCTTGCCATGGAGCGCAGAGCCGTAGTATTGGCGATGTACGTTTCATCTGCGCGCCTTGAGTACTGAGCCATCTGAACGTGCATGTCGACGTCTGGTTGCGGCAGTTCGGGAACGCCAATCTCGCTAAAAGGAGAAGTAAGGGGAGTGGTGCGAGGGGAAAGGGAGTTGCTCCAGAATGGGGAGTGCATGTATGAACTCTGTCCATCAAAGGGATGGCCAGCAAAGCTTCTGAGCCTTTGTGCAGCAATGTGCCTGTGAATGTTCTGTCGAACGCACAGTTGGGCCCTTGGATCGCTGCTTGCTTGCCCAATGTTGGCAGGAATCGCACAAGCTGCCGCCAAGATGAAGTAGTCACAGTTGGTTTCGTTGGAAGAGCATTGCATTGATTATTGATACAGAGCGTTTCTTGTTAGTCGTGATCTTCGTCTTGGTGAGTAAAAATGGTCTCTACCTCGCTGCTTGTTGCAGGGGCAAATAGATAAGTTGTTGCTGACGGCTCAGCAATGGTGTCTGCTACTCGACTTGCGTCTAGCTCTGGTTGAAAGCAGCGATGTGGCGGGCCGACTCGACCGAGGCAGCGCTGTAGCAGCACGGCTGCGGCGCGGGCTTTAGCGGCAGCTCGGGGGTGGCGCTGTGCACGAGCTGCTTCACGAGCGTCGGGCCCGTCGCGTGGGCGTTCTCCTTCAGCACTACGAGGCCGCGAGGGAGACCGATCGACTCGTCGATCTTCTGCATGGCTTCGTAGACAAGAGGGAGACGCACCCAGTGAGGAGGGTACTTGAACCGCGCCACATCCAGCAGCAGCACCATGTCGTTCTCCTCGTGGTACCCTCCGATGGGGGAGAAGTGGCCGTCGCCGGTCTGGCCGAGCACCTTGCGGCTGTAGTTGAGCACGACGATCTCGTTGTTCGTCGAGCAGCTGTGCTTCACGATCGAGCGGAACTCGTCGAGCGACAGCTTGCTGTCCGCGCGCATGTCGTCGGTTAGCACGCCATTGCAGCGTGCGAGGCAGATGAACTCCGACAGGCTGATGCCCTTCTCCTTCGCGACGCTTAGCGACGTGCAGCAGTCAAAGAGCTCTTCGCTGAACCAGCGCCACGGCCCTTTCCAGAGACGGCCTGGGTCAATCTGGAGCGCATTCAGGCACATCGCCAGTGTGGCGAGACCGCAGAAGGCTGGCTCTGCCTGGGTGATGAACTGCTCAGCGAGCGGGAAGTAGATCTGCATGTAGTTGCTCGCGCTGTTGATCGCCTGCGTAAACAGCTTCCTGCCCTCTGGACTGGAGAACGCGATGCAGTCCTGCGGCAAGTGGCGGCGGTGGAACGACGACTCGTTCGAGACAAAGTTGTGGTGGCCATGCGGGTGCACCGGGTTCGAGTTCGTCACCACAACCGACATGGCTGCTGGGTCGGCTGCTGCGGTCACAGCGTTGACCGCGATGTCGACGCTCTGGTTCGACAAGATCACTGGGACTCGGAGCGCAGCAGCTTTCGCGAGCGCCTCGGTCTCCTGCTGCTCCTTCAGGCGCTTGGTCTTGCACCCGCACTCCATGTCCATCGGCAGCTCGCATTCCTTCTCCTCGGTCTCCACCGGCGAGGCTTTCTTGACCTTGCTCGCGCTGGAACCGCCACTGCTGCTGTTGTTGGACTTCTTGACACGCGGCTGCGCGTGTGCGACGCGAATCTTGTGCTTGTGGCTGTGCTGCTGCGGCTGGCGGACCGCAATGGCCGCGCGCGAATCCGCGACGTGCGCGAACGGCGAGCGCCTGTGGTGGTGCTGCAGGTACAGCAGCGACTGCGGGTTCTTCTTCTGGTGCTGCTCCTGGAAGTGCGCAGCGAGGCTCGACACAAACGCGAGGTCTGCGGCGCTGGCTGAGACGCTTAGGCCGCCGGCGATGATAGCGGATTGCGGCTGGGACGTTGGCGCCATGCGGGAGGCGGCGATGCTCGTGCTGTTGTTGCGCGTCGTGCACGCGCGTGTGGGCTCCTGGGCGGAAATGCGGCTCTGCAGCAGCAGCGCAGTGGACAAGGCGCCGCCGCCGCTCGAGACGCCACCACCGGCGCCCAGACACGCGTGGGAGCTGCTGCTGAGCGCGCAGCGGCAGCGGATCAACTCGCGGCTTCTCGCCAACATCCTTGGTGGGTTGTGTGGCTGGTTGGCTGGCGAGTAGAGTATCAGGAGGTGGTTATTAATATGCCCGCGCGAATCTCGTCCTCGTGGTCGCTGTCACTGCAGTGGCTGGCTGGCTGCTGGGCTCGTGGGATAAGAGCGAGTGCCTGGGTGACTGGGCTGCGGAGTTCCTCGTGGCCTGTGATGCAGGAAGCCGTTGCGCAAGTGAGTGAGCGAGAGGGAGAGCATCTTTTGCCCTCACGTCACACCCTCACAGTCGTTATTTTATTGTGCCTTTTTTTCCCCAGGTGGAGAAATCCTGGAGACGGCTTGGAAATAGGCGATGCATGGTAGTGAATTGTGCTCCGCTTTGCTCACGCGTTCAGTAGTTATGGCCTTTGCGTCGCTGTAAAAGTGCCTTTTTTGTCTAGTTGCTGGGTGAGTTTTAGTGCGATGACGTCCAGGTGACCGTCATTCTGTCCGCCATACTTTCCTCAAGTGAAACGAAAAGCTCCAGTTTTCTGGACCTGAACAAAAAGGAACCGGTTGCTTTCGCAATTGAAAAAAAGCAACAGGCGCGTGCCTTCGCCCACTCAGAGCGCGATGGAGATCCGTTTGAGCCAACCAGATCGTTTTCTCAGATCAGGGCACGCGCCTCCACTTATGAGTCTGTGTGTCCCACACAAATGCGGAACGGCTGTTCGGAAGAGCTTTGCTTGGTCGACCAGCCAAAGGCGCGTGCTCCTCTTGCCTGTGGCGGGCGACCAAGAAGAACAGCAGCAGCAGCTTCAAGCGCCCCCTCCACGCGCTCATGGCACGCGCCTTGCACCGTCTCTGCGCCGGCGCCACGCGCCCTTTCGTTCTCGTTGGATTCGATTGCTCTCCGCAAGGCGGTCGCCTGCTCGGCCGTTCGTTCCCACCTGTGGGCACGCGCTCCGAATGGCTGGATGGCTTTTGCAGTTGGCTGGCGATCTCACGCTGGGCAGTGATCTTGATCGTCGCGTTCGCGTGTGAAAAAAGGCTCGCAATTGTTGTGGTCCACACGAAATGCCATTTCGGAATCTTTTTGATTGACAAGCATCGAAACAAAGTGGCACCACCGTGGCGGTGGGTCGGGACGAACGAGTCAACAACTCCACTGAAAGGCCAATAACGACGAGACTCGGACGTAAGATGCAGCGCGCTCTGGTGGTGCTGCAGGCGACGGCGGCCGTGACGACAGTGTGCCTGTCGCTGCTGCTGCTGCTTGGTGTGACCTCTGTTGCCAACAAAGATCTCGCTGGTCGTCACGATGCTGACGCCGCGTCGGCTAATTTGCTTCCTTATCGCCGTCTTCCCGCTCCGCTCTATCGCCCACTGCTTGACGGAGGAAGAGGAGCTTCGCCTCGTGGCGTTAAAGCGCGAGACACTGGCCCCTTGGAGGGACATGGAGACGAGCTGCTGGAGATCACGTTCCCGAAGAACCACTCGTGGTGGCAGGTTCCGAGCGACGCAAGAGCTTTGAAGACGCTGCCAGTGTACTTCTCAACACATCCGCACACTCAAATACCCCGTGACAGCTATCTGGAGGTGACAGGAGAGAAGCTCCCACGAGACGGGGTGCGGTACTCAGGTGAGCAGTCGAGCTTCGGTCTCCTGAACATTGAGCCTGGAAGCTATTTCTTCACACTTGTGCTGAAAACCTGGGAGCATCAGCTCATACCTGGCACTCTGACAGTGCTGCACATTGAAGTCGTCGTACCTCAGCAACACCTCCATCGGCATTGGCGGTATGTGATGCAGGAGGGAGACAGAAAGCCAGTGGTTCTCTTGAACTTGCCAGGTCCCCCGTCGAAAAACGAGCGACAGCAGAACGAGAACAGACCAGAGCCTCGCTCTAGCGGAGAGCACAAGCCAACTCATGCAACAGCTCGAACTCCAGTTTGCTACGTCGGTACTGTGTCCGGATCATTCGATGGGCAGAGGAAAATGTGGCTGCAGCTGATGAAAGCTCTCGGAAACCAGCATCGTCCGCGAGAGCATGACTCAAGCGACACTCTCCATGCAGCGTTCGACTTCCAGGTCAAGTCATTTGAAGACTTCCAAGGAAGCACCCCGATGACACGCGCGCTTGCAGACCTCAACATCAGCTTCCAGTCTGTTCAACTACGCGTAGGGAGACATTCCATGGCATCCACAAATCCTTCTACCAGTTTGCTAATACTTGTTCTTGTGCTGCTGCCTAGATTTACCAAGAGGAAGCCCATGCGTACGGCGTGACTGTTGAGAATGTACACCAACTCGTGCTCAATCAGTTCTATGAAGTGTTTCCGTACGCAAGAAACTCGACCTCGTCGGTCTCAACGGCGGAATCCGTCCAGCTCCACAAGATCCATGCAAAGTTCGCAGTTTCTTACTGGGAATCACTCGTGCGGGGGCTTCGATCGTGCCGTAATGGGGTCGTCATCTTTGCAAACTCGAGAAGCAAGGGTGACAACTTGTTGATGCTCGCTGCTCGCATGGCCGGCGCTCGCTCGATTGTGATGGAGCTCGCGAATCTCTACCCAGAGCCGATCGAAGTCGACGTTGTTCTCGCCCCGTCACGCTTCGCGGCGAGTCATCCGTCAGTGCTCGATGCTGTCACGTTCAAGCGATCGTACGTGCTCTCAACCGGGATCGACATGGGCATTTTTGCTCCTCGAAGCAATCCACTTACAGTAGCGTCAGCAACGCAGTTTGTGATTGGGTATGTCGGTCGCCTCGCACCAGAGAAGTCAGTGGGAATGATTCTCGCGATGGCCAGGTTCGTCGTCCCAAGGTGCTCAATCTGCCGCTTTCGCATCATCGGAGATGGTGCTTTGAAGGAGCATCTAAAGATCCTGACTGGCGAGTGGGGATTGACCGACGCGGTCGAGTTCCTGGACGCGATCTATCACGACGAGGCAAAGTTGGCGTGCGAGCTCCAGAAGATGGACGTGTACTTCAGTCCGTGCTTCTTTGAGACTCTGGGCATTGCTGGACTCGAGGCCATGAGCGTCGGAGTGCCTATGATCGGCTTCCAGACAGGTGGTGTGAGCGAGTACCTAATCGATGGTTACAACGGAATCGCCTTGCAGGATACCTCGCCTGAAGCTTTTCATGCTGCTCTCAACACCCTCATCCAGGATCCTGAACTCAGGTATCAGATGGGAAGAAATGCGAGAGAAACAGTGCTGGAGCGCTTCTCGCTCAACAAGTGCTTCCCAAAGTACGCTGCTCTCTATCAGCGACTCGGCCGAGAGAGAGAGAGGTAGAAATTGCGTAGCCCGCTTCCGACAGATTGCAGCGGAATGCGATTTGATTTGGAAGTAGATCAAGTCACGTTGAAAGCTCATTAGCTATGCTATGCGTGCAAGTTTTCATGTTCTGAGTGCGTGGGACGCATTTCAAGTGCACATTGGCTTCATACTTCGCGGGAGAACTATAGGGACGGAATGCACAGTGATTACCGAGACAGACATGATGTTCACCGAGTCTTGCTATGCAAACTTGATCATGCTGCTACCCTTCAGTTGCCACACGACTATGACTCCGCAGACTTGACTTCGTAGGCTTCCCACCACTACTGCTACCTACTGCCACTGCTACTCCCCCGTGCTTCTTCTTCAGCGTCGACTTGAGCGACGACTGAAGCAGAGCAAACCGATTTGGTTTCTTGGCGCTGGTGGCGAGTCCCGAGATGCCGTCGCCTGTCCTGCCATCGGTCCGGGACTTCGCTGCGATGTGCCGCTTGGCAGTGAGCAGCGAGTTCTGTAGTGTGATGACGATGCCGTGCGCGTCGCCCAAGAACCGCGACGTGAGGTCCACGCCTTTCTTGTACGACTGCAGGCTCTGGTCGTAGCATTTCAGGAACTCGTGCTCGACGCCGACGTTGTGGTAGGCGATGCCCAGCACGGCGACGCGATCGAGCTTGGACGAGTCGATCTCCGGTCCATTATTGCCGTGGACTGCCTGCTGATGGTGGCTGTTGCTGTTGCTGTGCTTTGGTGGACTGCTGCTGCTTCGACCGAGCTGGAGCTCTTCGTGAAGCAGAATGAGCGCCGACTGGGCGTGACCGAGCGCGCTCTGGTGCTTGCCGAGCTGCGAGAGCACCGCGCACATGTTGAGGTGCGTGTCGGCCTTGTTTGGGATGTTGTCGAGCTTGGTTTCGATCTTGATCGCTTCGGTGAGGTACGTGAGCGACTTGTGCAGGTTGCCCTGGCGTCGGTAGTAGCAGGCAAAGTTGTTGAGCGTCACGGCTCTTCCGGCATGGTGTTTCTCCGTCAAGATCTCGGCTTTCCTGAGCAGCTCGAGCACGATGGGGAACTCCTCCTGCTGCAGGTACGTCATCGCGAGCAGGTTGCACATCTCGCCGACCGTCTTGCACGAGTTCCACACCTCCTGGCTGTCGGCGCCGAAGAAGTGCTGCCGGAGCACCAGCCCTTTCTCCATGCACTCGAGCGCCTCGGTGTACTTGCCCTCCTGCTGCAGCTGCGTGCACTTGTCGTCGAGCCGCTGGAGCGCCACGAGCTCCTTCTGGTTCTCGAGCACCATGGACTCATGCAGCAGCTCCAGGTCGTCGGCGTCGCCCGAGTGCTGCGGCATGTGATCGGAGTCGTCGAGCTCCATCAGCTCGAGATCATCGCCAGCCTCCTTCCCCATAGCTATTGCTTGACGTGCTGAAGCTGTGGCACTGATCAAAGAAGGAGAGAAGCGAGTGAGGCCAAATTCGATCTTGGTCGAAGGGTGAGCGGATATAGACGAACGTCGATAATTATAGGCGTCAGTCGCCTATGATTTGCATTATTTGGGAGGAAGTGCGTGTGCTCCGTCTGGACTTGGCAGCGGAGCATTCACATCAGCACGGGCGCTTCGCAACGCTGAGAAGGAAGCGGCTGCGGGCAGCAAACTGCTTTTTAGCGGAGATGCAGATCCGTTGACATCGGGAGCTCTTCGCAAGGCAAGGAAATGTAGCCATCGTCGTGATATTGGAGAGTGAGGACGAGAGAAATGGCCGCTGCCGAACAGTAGCAGCTAGCAGCGATGGGAAGTGAGCAGCGATTCACCCAGTTGGCGTTCGCGTGGTGCACAAGGTCCGCTTTGTCGAGTGAGTCGCATCCAAAAGCTTCGTCTGTGACGTGTGAGCAGCCGTTACAGTCGCTGTATACCCGTATACTGATATACCATTCTTGTTTTCGTGGCCAAAAACTGGCACGCATCACAAAATTGCCAAAGCGAGCGAGCGAGTGAGCGGGCTAATGAGTGCCGGCGATGAGCAGCAGCCGCCAGCGGAGACGCTGATCCCGCTGCACGTGCGCGTGGACGACAGGCCCGATGCGGCGCAGACGTTGCGCTTCCAGTGCGACTGGGGCGTGGGTATCGGCGGCTCCATCTGGACGAGCGGCCGGATCCTCGCCGAGCACTTGGAGCTGCAGCAGGCGCGGTACCGGCCGCTCTTCCAGGGCAAGCGCGTCGTGGAGCTCGGCAGCGGCACGGGCTACGTCGGACTCATGACCGCCGTCTGCTTCGAGCCCGCGCACGTGTACCTGACCGACCTCGCGACCCACGTGGCGTGCCTCGAGCGCAACGTGGCGATCAACGCGCAAGTGGTGCGACCGGGCGTAAACGTGCGTGTCGCGGAGCTCTCGTGGGGATCGTCTTCCCAGGAGAGCGCGTTCCTCCAGACGCTGAAGGACGAAGGCAGCGCTGACACTGAGAAGTCAACGGTGGACGTCATCCTGGGCACGGACGTCGCGTACCTACGCGAGCTCTACGAGCCGTTGCTGCACACGCTGCGCCACATCGCGACCGAGAAGACGCTCATCCTGCTGGGTCTGAACCGCGCCGACACGGACATCGCGTTCTTCCAGCGCCTCGAGCAGGACGGCTTCGAGTACTACAAGATCGCGGACGAGCAGCTCCACGGGGACTACCACGGCAAGGACTTTGGGCTCTTCGAGATCCGCAGAAGCAAGCCGCAGGCCATGAAGACCAGTCTGGGCAGTCTGGCCAACTGAGCGAGCGCTGTACAAGCAGCAGGCCACCGTAGGGTTTAGAGAACGGTGTGCAGTATGGGCTGAGCAAAACCAAGGCAAGTAGCGATAGACTGATAGAGATCATAGATTATTTGTTGCCGGGAGGTAGAGAATGCGTCCGAGCCTAATGCACTGGAGTTGGTGGGGGCTTGGGCGACCGAATGGCCACTCCTTTGAGAAATAATGAACGAACGAGTCCGAGCTCTTGAGCCAGGCTTTGGTGAAAGCCACGCAAGAAAATGGAGGCTGGTCCAATCCCTACTTGAGTGACAGATGGACACTTTGAGTGACATTTTGGATCGGTTTTTGTGACGCGAGCTTGTTTTATGTCGCGCATTACACACGGCGGGATATAACAATAGAGAGCTCCCCACACATGACGAAATGTCCCGACGGCTCACACGGATGGCGCTGCGTTGGCGTCGGTCGGTGGGAATGCGAGAAGGACAGCCACAGCTATGGCTGCACGCTCACAGCTTCAAGGCGTGGCAGCGCAATCGGCGAAGAGATAGTGTCACGAGGCGGGCTGTGAGTCCAGCGAGGTTGCAAAGGAAAGCGAGGGATTCGAGGTGCATAATCACTTGGCCACCTCGCATGATCACGATGGTTGTCACACGCTCACTCACAACGCCTCTCTCAATTGATATAGCTAGAACGAGCTATGCAATTAAAAGAGTTGGTGCCTTGCAGCGGCTCGCCTGCAACCTGACTGGGTGACCTGTTACAGACCAAGGGACTCCAGCATAGCGGTTCGCATGCTATGTCTTAGTGCTCCGACGTCGCGTTTGTAGAGTGACCACGCCAAGCGGATCCTCAAACAGGGCCGAGCAGTACGAGGTCGACCCAAATGCTCAGAATAAGCAGGCAGTGCGATCAGTACAGTATAGACGCGATGGGCGTGCGCTTGAGCAAGCACACGTGGCCGAGTGCGTTCCATGGCAACCATGTGTGGAAGAGTGGACGGTTGCTCAACGTTGTCAGCAGCGTCTCCTTGGGTGACAGCTCCTTTGCTGCTTCGGATAATCAGTTCGACACTCCAGAGCGCGTTGCGTTCATAGCTACTGGGCCACTCGATGTGCTGTCAGCTCGTACGAGCTAGGCTGGCTGCTGCAGGAGACGGACGCACACCAGCTCGCAAATGGCTCCCTGTGTGTCCAAAATCGACTCCATGCTGTTATAAGGGTATGCTTACAACGAATACGCACTGTACCACTTGCTCATCGAACCCGAAGTTCCCGTGTGTCAAGAGACTCTCCGAGTTAATACAGCGCAACTGCATTTTTGTTCCCGACAAATTCTCGCGCCGCGACAACCCCACGACAGAAAGCGACTCACCCCTCCCTCTCTCGCTGCGATCTCTATCGCGTTTCAGCTCCCGACCTCCGTCCCATTGTGGGTATCATCCCTCGCCTTCCTCCTTCCTTCAAGCCCAATGCCGGCTCGCGTGCTTGCTTGTCTTTTCAAAGCCCAAACAAGCAAAGCAAAGCAAGCAAGGTCTTGTGTGTGTGTGTGTGTGTGTGTGTTTGTGTGTGCGATTGTTGCGCGCTTGCGTCGGCGCAACTTTCTCTTCCGCCCATCTTCCGCGCCGCCACTCTAATAAATTCCCCCCGGCAGCAGCGCATCAGAGGATCGCCCGCCCGCACAGCAGCACTAGCGTTCGCTCAAGCTCGGTCGCTAGAGCGATCGCCCCATCGAAGCAGGCAAACGCACGCGGCTGTCGTTGGTTCGTCGTATCCACTACAGAGCGCCCGGAGAGACGTGTCGCGCCGCCGCCACGCAACAAAAACACCAAGCACGCTTGTCTCTGCTTGTTTTGATTTTGCGTGTGGGTTGCGTGAGTTGTGTGTGCGTGTGTGTGAGCAAGTCGACGAGTTATATCGGCGGCATTACGAGAGCGTCTCGCTTGACTGAGTGGCTACGCTATCCGCTACGTGTCCTCACTGTCTCTCTCGCGTAAAGCAGCAGACAAGCAACAGCATCAAGAGTGGCGCTTCGCTTCGCTCGCTGCGTGCAGTCGACGAACCCGCGATCGCAAAGCACGGCCAGCAAGAGAGAGAGAGCAACACACAACCTGTGACCGACGTGGCACAAGCCCAACAAGCGAACAACAGCAAGGCGCAGCAAGCAAGTCGGTATCCAACAAGTTCGCTTGGGCCCAAGCCAAACAAGACACACACAAGCATGTACCCGCAGTCGTCCATCCAGAAGCGCGTGGAGAAGCAGAAGGAGCACGCGAACAAGAACCTCGCGTCGTGGTTCATGAAGAAGTTCTCCAAGAAGACGCAGTACCTGCGCGACCAGGACGAGGAGTCCGCGCAGGCCGACCGCATGCGCCGCCACGGCCACGGCGGCCCCACCGGCAGCGCCTCTGGCTCGGGCGGCCACGCCAAGCCGCGCAACCTCAGCGCCGTCACGAACCACCAGAGCAACCAGCACAACAACGACCTGAATCGGCCGCCGCCGCAGCGGCAGCGCAGCTTTCTGCGCGCGCAGCTGCTCGAGATGAAACGCGAGTCGGCCGAGACGCTGCTCTCGGCGCAGCAGAAGCGCATGGCCGGCGAGGTCGTGGACGAGGTCCCACGCTTCGGCACGCAGCTCGGGCTCGACGTGAGCGACGACGACGCTTATGATTACGACGAGAGCGAGGACGACGACATCGACTCGGTGCGGTCCGTGGACGAGATCGACGACGCGCTCCAGGAGATGACGCCCGCCGAGTTCCGCGCCATCCGCAAGGAGAAGTGGCAGCTCAAGCAGAGTCGGCTGATCGATGCCGCCGCCAGTGATGCAGCAAGTGAGGCCGCGACCACGCGCTCGGACCGCGCACACAGCAGCAGCAGCAGCCGCAGCGACCGCACACGGAGCTGTAGCAGCGGCAGCAACAACAAGGAGAACGTGGACGCGCCCACCGCGCTCGAGCTCAATCGGCGCATCAGCCGCGCGACGCAGATGTACGCCGATGCGCTCAGCCAGATCGACCACGCGCTGCACCCGGACGACCACCCGCCCGAGCAGCAGCCGCTCTTCCTGGGCGTGACGAAGAAAAGCACCCATCGCCCCAAGAGCGAGTGGATCTGAGCAGTAGCAGCAGTCCTCAAACCTGTGTGTCTGTCTGTTGAGCGTCCGCGCGTGTCTTCGGGCCCCGGCTGCTGCTGTTGTGTGTGTCGTCGCGTCTCGGGAGCTGAAGGTGGTTCGTTGGAGCGAATTCCAATTCCAGTTCGCGATTTTTGTTGGAGGCGGCGACCAGCGAGCGAGCTTTGCGGCTGGCTACTAGGAGCTCTTCGTTTCCTGTTTGCGCTCGGCGCGGGTTCGGTCGGCTGGTTCGCTTGCGCCTCGTTGTCAAGTCAAGTTAAGTGTGGCTTGCGAGGACGGAGACGGCGGATCGACGTGAGTTGAGAACGCCGGAGCAAGCGAGCGAGCCAAGACGAGCCCGGCGCTTTCATTTCTGCTATAAGCAAACAGTAGATGACGAAGACGAGGCTCCTGGCGGTGAAGATGGCGAGTTTTGATTTGGAGAAGCTCCTCAGGCGCAACAAGCGATGGCGACGACGGCAATGAGGAGCGCGCAGGCATGCCGGACAGCGTGATTAATTATTAGTTCGGTTATTGATACGATGAAAGAATTCTACAGTAATACTTTATTTTTTACAAGCAAGGGTGTGTGTGTGTGTTGTTGTTGTTGTTGTTGTTGTGTGGCGTCTCTTGCTCGTGAGAGCTTGTACCCATTTGCGCACTACACATGTAGCCATGTCGAAGAGCTCCATTGCGCTCGACCTCTATTCGCTAACAGCTTCGATGACCGTCAGCGACCTGCCTGGCGAGCGCGAGCGCCTATCTGCAGAAGCTTCCGGGAGCAATCCCGCGAATGCTGTACGAGGCCTTCCATTCGCAGAGGCGTCGCTGTTCTTCTTGGCTCGGTTGATGACGTTGTGGAAGAAAAGTCTCATGAGAGATCAAGTGGCGATTGATACAGAGCTACGCACGTACTGGACCTTGAAGCTTCAGCTTGATGCAGCCAAGGCGCGCCTCGGAGCGAAGGTATCGACTTCGAGTCGGACATGTATTTCTCCTGTTTCATACCCCCACCTAGCCTTGAAGAATATGCTGCACACCCTCTCACGCGCTTTTCCACACCAAAGAGCGGCACGCGCGAGTTTGGTCTGATGTCTCCGTGTGAGCTCGCGCGGCCGATCGCCGTGCAGGGTCTCTGCCGTGAGAATGCCAAGAGAAAGCCATGGTGGGCAAATGGTGGGGCGAGCGGGCAAGGGGAGGACTGTATGGTTTGCTCCTTCGGTCATTCTGTGAGCCACCAGGCGCCGCTGATAAAGTTCCTTCGCAGCTTTTCCAAAGAGGCACCTTCGTTCGTTCGTACCGGTCTCAGTTAGCAGCGAGGACGAGGCACGACAGAGTTCAACCAGCCGATGTTTCTGTCGCCATGTGCCTTTGCACACGATGGCAAACAGCAGCGCCAGCAGTCCCGGAAATCGGTGTGGGTTTTTGTTTCTTCCAGCGGACAGCCCAGGTCAGACCCTGTCTGTCGAACGGCTTTGGCTGGCTTGCCACCATAAGCTCTCTCTCGGGACTCTCAAGCAGATGGGAGTCATGTGGATGGCTCAGAAGACTTGGAGAGTGACGCGACGGGCGATAAGTGGGGCGTAAAGGCGCTCAGGCTCCGAAGATGAAGAGGCACAAGGTCCAGCTGCTGTTTGTCTGCGTGCTGGACAGCCTTGTGCAGTTCGTGGTTAGGAAGTCAGTGTTAGCCATGAATTATAACCAACCGTAAACTTCATGGGAAGCGTGTGTGGCTTGGAGACCTGGGGCGAGCTGCTCGTCGAACTATCCGAGACTGTGGCGGCGGTGGCTGGATGAGCTCGGGACGCCTAAGCGCTAGCGGGTTATAGAACCATGGTAACAAGTATGAGAAGACGAAGGCAATGGTTTGCTGACGAAGCCGTTCTCTGATAAATAGACCTTGGAGTACTATCAGACACACATGAAACACTACCAACTGCACTGGAGACTATCGACACACTGAAGACACATAGAGAAACTCAAATACAACTAGGCGCAGACTGGTAGCGCTCTCGCAGTTCAGCTTCAGAAGTGGAAGCTGCCGGAGAAGTGGCCCGTGCGCTGCGGCTGGAGCTCGCCGCCCTTCTTGAGCAGCAGCGAGGCGATGGGCGGGAGCTTCACGATCGTCGGGCTGCCATGGCCGGAGGTCTTTCCGTTCGAGACGTAGGCGGCAGGGCCGACCGGCGAGAAGGTTCCCGTGAGGCTCTTCGGCAGCGAGAACTGCGCGTACGAAGGCACGCTCGGGCGGGGCGACACCTGGTGGACGTGCACTGGGGACGTCGAGGCCTCGCTGGCCGGCGAGCAGGGCTCGGCCAGGATGCGGTCGAAGGCGGCGCGGCTGGGGCCGTCCGGGCCGCGCAGGATCGTGGCGAGCTTGGCGCGCTGCTTCTGCAGGTGGTCGTTGTACGAACGCTTCTGCGCCTCGGACTCGCAGCAGCGGAGCGCCTTCTCGATCGACCAGATGCTCTTTCGCAGACCGCGGATCTGGCGGTGCGGCCAGCGAGGGACGCCGTTCTTGCGGCAGATCTTCTTCATGAGCGTCATGCAGATGCCGAACATGCCCGCGACCTCGGCCAGCGGCTTCTCAAAGTGCGGACGGAGCAGGTCGAGCGTGATCGACTTGGACGCGTTCGGCAGCGCGCGCACGCGCTTCTTGGTCGGCGACTGCACGGGTGCGTCCACATTCTTGCGGGCCACGACGTTCGAGACTGAGGGCGACTGGAGCGTCATGCGCTGCAGGTTGAGCGCCGGGAGCGCCATGCGCTCCATCGAAGGGCGAGCAGGCGCCGTGTTGTTCCAGGCAGCCATTGGAGACTGGTGCATTGGGAACTGCGGACGGCTGAACTCGTACACTGGGTAGCTCTGGTGGAACGACATGCTTGGTAGTGAGTGAGTGATTGAGCTCTTGATGCGTGGGCAAGCGGACAAATTGGCGAATGAGGAGCTCCGGAAGAGGCGCGAAGCAGGCGAACGAAGAGCTCTCTTTGCTTATCAAGCAGATCATCATCACACAGACCCGTCCGTCTGTCTTGTGTGCGAGAGACCAGCCAGTTTGCTTTGCAAGTGATTGACAGGGCCCCAGGTGGTTGATCTCGTGGGTGGTGGGCGCCAGCTGTTTGCGGCGCGGCCGGCAGACAAAAGCCCAGAAAGTCGGTTTGCTTTTGCCCCGCCCCGAGAGAATGTAAAGGCCGCCGCCTCACCCACCCATGCGCCTTCTAAACCACCACAGAGGCGCACACGACACGGATTCACACTCATGGCTGGTGTTGGAATTGGACAGAAAGTCAAGCTTATAGGACGCGTGGCTGGCCAGGTTTCCGAGGCAAAAGACTGTAGAACGCGGAGCTATACTCGCGTGCTTTATCACGAGGAGTCCTGAGATAAAACATAGGCGAGTACAATACCGAGGAGGGATCGAAGGAGAGTTGGAGTGCGTGCCGACGAGAGCATCAGCGAAACTGTATCAGAGAGAGATTGCGGAGGAGGCACTCGGGGTCGTCCGACGGGGCGTTGGGGATCGGTTTGGAGCAACTTTCTTGTTCCTCTACGCGCTGGACAGGATGGCGCTGCTGGGGGTCCCCATGGAGAGCCTCGACAGACAAGAGCTTCGAGGCATAGAGCCCGAGCCTGTCCACTCACCGCAATACGACCCGCATTTCGACGGGCAATCATAATCATGACCCAAGAGCCACCGCTGTCGTTGTTGCTGGAGGACTCTGCCTGCCTGCCCCAGCCAGGTCAACAATGACTCAGCGGGACTTCTGCGCCACCAGATGGCTTCATGCAGCCGATCGAGTCAGAAGGAAGTCGGTTCGGAGCTCCCAATCAAGTATAAAAGTAAAGCATTTACGCTTACCAAACGATTCGAGAACCAGAGTGATGACACGCTCAGACGTTACTGAACTATAAAATCAAAGCACTTATTCTAAAATGCAGCGATTCTAACCAAACAGCTGGGTTCCGAGGCTGTGCCTCCTCTCGATGCAGAGGCGCGCACACCGCGTTGACTGTTGGATCACTGATCGAGAGCCCTTGGCCGGTGCAGCCACCTGTCCAGGTGCGGGCGACCGGATCTATCAGATCCCGCCGGTGCCCCTCCTCCGAATCGGAGCCAACGCAATCCAACGGCATTCAATAGCAATGGCCACTTGGCCACTTGACCAAAAGACACAGCGCCACGTCCACCAGCTGACGGAGGCTCCGAAGAGGAGGACGAGGTCTCCAGGCTCGCAACGTGGCTCTCTCGCTATATACTTTGAGGGTTACGTGGAACTCCCACTCCGACCTCGACAGACGAGCAACACGAGCGGGCAAAAGAGCCGCTCCAACCACTGACGCAACAGCGAATGAGCCAGTGCCAACCATCACGACGCTCTCGGTGCATCAAATGCGAAGCAAATTGGCGAAAAACTGCGCGTTACATATGAGCTCTCCCTATCGCGGACCGAGTGCACACGTGGCGCTTGCTCGGTGTACAAACAAACAGCACGCTCGTTGGCACACTCCGAGCCAGTGTCCGGATCTGTTTGCTTGCGGATCCCACGGCCTGCCGCTGCGAATTTTCCGCGAGAGGGGATGGCGACTCCGGATCCTAATAACTAACGACCAGTTGCATCCTTCGTCCACAGCAGTGGCCGAGCTGCGCTCAGCTGAGCAAGGCCACTCCGGGTAAGTTGCCCGGAGCAACATTGGTGAGGCTGCATTGCTCTATCACACCCTTTGGCTTGGCTGCTTGAACTACGCCAACCTAACGGAGCACCGACCTCTACTGCTGGAGGATCATCAGCGCTGGCTCAACGGCCCAAGCTCTCCTTCGCAGAGGTGGCGCGAAGGATCTTGCTTGAGCACAAAGGTCACAGCCCATTTCTGAGCCAACTGGACGAGGAGAAAAACATTGAGCACATGGCGCACAGGTTCCTTGATGTAGCCATCTGGCATTCACGGCAGCCACCGACTCCAAAGCACAACAGAACGCAAACTTGCTTCGTTATTGCGATTACCTTTCGTCGATTCGCCCAGAGCCCGCTGGCAAACCTGCTGCTACATCTCTTCTTCTCCTCTTCGTAGAGGTGTCAAGGGGCATCCGCCCGCTGTCCGCGTTTGCAACAGTAGCCAAAGCCAGAGGCTAGCTGGACGCGGGACCAGAGAGCTGGCGCTCGAGTTCCTCCTTATGAAAGTTCGCGCGACCCCACATGAAATAGTCCCAAGCAACTGCCAAAGCCGAAGCGACAGCAACGCTGTAGAGCAGTGGGATGTGGGCAAGTGTCCGGACGCCCGCACCCTTCAGATGGACGGGTCCAGGTCGCTGAACTCCATGCTCCGCAAACTGTATCCATTTCCATTCAAGAGCAGCACCGCAAAAGAAGACCCACCTCAAGGAATTCAAAGGGCCGCGCTTGTTGATTGACCCGACCGAGCTTCTACAGTACCGGTGTGTGCTTTGTACGGAGATCCAGTCGTTGTCATTGGCCTGTCCGTTGACGACAACCCATCAAGGAACGCGCGTAGGGCCACCCTATAGGCAGCGCAAACAAGCGACAAACGCACACGAGCCCCACTCTGTTGTAGAGGCACTGGCCACCAACCGCTCGCTCGCTCCACGAGGCTGTCGATGCCTTTGTCTCTGTCGCTCTCCTTCCGACTCTCTCAAGTCCCGTGGCGTGCGTGCAATTTATTGAACCAGCGGAGCCATTCGCCAAAGTGCCAATGTCGTTCGTTGAGGCTAAAGGCGCGACGGTGAGCCTCGTAGCAGAACTCGCTCTTGTGAGTTCGAGACAGCGTGACGCCGTCCTCTACGGCGCTCAATTCGCTCCGTCCTGGTAGGCGAGCCGTGCACGCGCGCCTCTGAATGCGGGCAGAGCACCGAGATGCAGCTGCGGTCGTGCTGGACAAGTCAGCTCCGCTCAACCACTAGGGCTTGACCGGATCTCTCTCTCTTTCTCTCTCAAATATTGCAGGTCATCGGTGGCAGGTGACCGACATCAGTGAATGTGGCAGCGTCACGGCGGGGCGGTGGCCTCTACATCCATGGGCTCCACCTTTTGAGAAAGTGGATCAAATGACAGTCCCTGGGGTCGATTGATTAGCCCTCTTGGGTTGGGCCGAGGTTCCTGGTTGCTTTTAAATGGTGGGTGGCGCCTTTACGAGATCAAGTCCATTTACTGTAGCTCTTCCCCGTCTCGAAGCGAGCTGCTCGGTACGCCGCATATCCGCACACTCCTCAAGTCCAAACCTGTGATGTATTGCTGCTGATGAGTGGTGCAGCTCTCCAGTTGCAGGGCTTGGACGTGCGGTGGGTTGCTCAGGACGGACGGCTTGCGTGAGAGAGCGCGGAGTCCAATCCTCAAGCGAGCAGCAGTGGTTTCGCGGACACTTGCGGTGGGCTTCAGGATGCGGATCGGAGTCCTCGATGCGCACGAGCCCCAAGTGTGGGGAGGCGCCACACAAAGATGGTCTCTCCGATTGACCCACCCCAACCAGAGCGCGCGCGTGATGGCCTGGCGGCCTCTTCATCTTATAGAATCCAGGCGACCCGCAGGGCCCATGTGGTTGGACATGCTCGAGCAAGACCACGAGCTTCTGTCGAGTCCATCAACACCCCGAGCCAACAGCTCAAGTCGTCAGGCGCGCAGTGTGCTTGTGCGTATGTATCGCTGCACCAGGCTCACGAGGCTTTGCCAGAGCCCGGTCGGTGTCGGTGTGAGCCAAGAAGAACACTGTGCGTCCAACAAAGCCAAGCAAGAGGCGCCTTGCTCAGCGGAGACAAGAAACCGCACACACGCTCATCGACAGCAGATCCGTCCAGTCGACCAGAACACACCGAATAACTAGCAGATACTGCACGTGGACGCCTCTCTTTATTGGACGCACTTGCGAGCCGCTGCTCGAAGTGGGCATCTCTGCGTTGAACAGGAAGGCGCTGCGGATTTGGACAGAGCCAACCGCGCACAGCATGGAGCTGGCTGGCTGGCTGGAGAGCGGTGGGCCAGTATAACCAGCAGGGAGCCGCTATCGGATATGGTCCGCATTTCGGAGGGCAATGTTGATCATACAACAACGCCAAGAGGCACCTCGGTCAGGTCAACAATGACGCAGCAGATGGCTTCACGCAGCCGATCGAGTCAGACGGGAGTCGGTTCCGAGTTCCCGATCAAATATAAAAACAAAGCGTTTATCGGCGCACTTTTGCCTGAAATCGCAACCTTGACGCAGCTTTGTCGGATCGGACATATAACCTTGACGAATATACTGTAAACCGTAACGATGCTTGTGAAGCAGCTGCTATCCGAGCCCGTGCCTCCACTCGGCGCACAGCGTTGACTGTTCGACCGCTAATCGACAGCTCCTTGCCAAGCGACCGGATCTCTCTCTCTCTCTCTCTCGGGTCTCGCCGGTGCCCCTCCTCCTCCTCCTCCTCCTCCTCCTCCTCATTGGGTCAACGCGATGCAACAACAACAGCGATGGCCACTTGGCCAAAAGACACAGAGCCACGGCGGATGTGGATGTCGTCCACCAGCCGAAGGCGGCTCGGAAGAGGAGGACGAGGTCCCCAGTCCCCAAAGTGGGCGGGCTCGCAATGTGGCTCTCTCAAGGACTACGTGAAGCAACTACGGGTCTTCAGCAAACGAGGACGGGCAAAAGAGCCGCTTTCTCGGATGCAGTCGGTGCCGAAGGCCGCTCTCGATGCATAAACCAACGCAACAGACCAACACCCGCGCCCCTATTGTCATTGTATCAGGTTGGTGCATGCAATGCGCATGTAGCACTTGGTGTCGCCGCCTGGGGGTCGATCGGCCACACAAACCGGCCCGGAGGTTCCTGAGAGAGTGGATGGCGGCTCCGGGCGTGCGCTGTTGCGTCCTTTGTCCGCATCTTTGAGCCGAAGCACGCTCGTGCGAGTATGACAAGTCGCTGATATTGGGCCATTGGGCCGCTTCTCGTCGACTCGATCCTCATGGCCAATACAGTACTAATAGTAGACAAGAACACACCTGGGTCAACCACCCAACTGCTGTGCCCAATTGCTTCGCCGTTGGCATGGGGACTCAAATGGGCAGCTTCAAGTCTCGGAATGACGCCACCAGCAGATCCATTGGCCATTGGCACCTGAGGCCCAAACGACGCCGCAGTTCCTTGAACAAGAAGCGTGTCTGGATGTAGCCATCTGGCATTCACGTCATCGCTAAACGAGAACCGCCACAATCAGCAAAAGCGCCTTCGGCAAATTTTGTCCGTGAGTATCGGATACTGTACGAGTGCTGCCTCTCGTAGAGGCGCCATGGTTAGGACTCCGCAGTAATCGCTCCTGGCATCAAGGACCGGAGGCCGAGGCCGACTGGCAAATCCATGCGCTTGTAGCGAGGGACCGGCAGCTGCCTCAGCGAGAAAGCTGGAGCTTGGAGCAAAAAAGTCAAGCTCCTGGTACAGCAGTTGCGAAGAAATCGCAACCGAATCCCACCTGAGAACTCCAAAGAGTCCGGACGCCTGCACCCTTCAGATGGTCGAGCCATGGGCTGAACTCCACGCTGAGAAGAGGTTGCCTGCTTGTGCGAATTCTCTATCCGTGTGTCGATAAAGAGTGAGCGTCGACGATTGCACATTGTTGGAGGCCCATCATCTCCGGACGAGACGCACGGTCGACGGCTGGACCTCAAGGCGCGCGATGTAGGAGCTTGGCTCAACCATTGGCGCAAGGACTCACTGCACGCCCGTTTGGGTTTCTTGAGGTGGCTCCTGCCACGCTGCTCTCGGGTTGGCAGCCACGCCAACAGAAATACGGTACCTTGACATGTTGAGATCACTTGTGTAGAGGCGCCGACCCAACGCGAGCACTCGCTCTTCTCGTCGCCGTCGTGTTATTTCTCTGACTCTCACCTTCGCTGTGGCGCGCAAGCCACTGCTTGAACCAGTGTAGCCATGTTGCCTTTCAGACAGCTCATTCGCTGAAGCTAAAGGCAGGAGTCGCGGGGCGTGCCTCGGAGCAGAACTCGCTCTTGGCTCGCTTCCGAGCGCGCACCCTGGATATGTTGGAATGACGCGCGTCCTCTGCGTGTACTCTTTGGTTGGTTGGTTGCGATATATAGCGCGATGAGTGCTCAGAAGTCAGCGCTGTCCGTTCGAAACACCGGAGCTCGACGAGCGTGCGTCCGGATCTACGCAGCCTTCCTTCGCAGCGCAGCTATGAGATGGCGTGGGGCGGGTGACCTCTACATGCATCTCCTTCATCTCTGCATGTACGTGCGATCCGATCCTCGGAGCCCATGAGCTTGATGCGAACGCGGTGGACAGCACACCCAACGAGCTCAGCTTTTGCTTTCTCTCTATGGGCCTGTGCACGGGCACTTTAGCTCGCATTTGCAGGCTCGAAAGTGAACGCAGAGTGAGGTTTCTGTGCCATTTCGGCACATCGAAGAAGCGAACGGGCCTGTGGTTGACGCGCCACAGTCGACTCGTAATTACGAGTGAGCGAGAGCTTTGCGTTCTGGTGCATTGGCGTGATGGGGAATCAACTTGGCTTCACTAGGTGGTGTTGGATCGCGTCCCTGTGCTCATGCCCGTCGACTTCGTTGGCTGTTATGGCACGTGTGTGGTTATCGCTACGGGCTTGTTCTACCTCTCTCGTAGATGGAGACCGCGGTGTTCTCACGACGCACGTGGAAGGCGCGAACAAGCATGCTGAAAGCTGACTGTAGCTGAGCGTATTTGCTGCCAGTGAACCCCCACGTCCTAACAGCCAACAAACAGTAGCCACACCGCGGGAAGCTTTGCAGCAGCCACACTTGCTGCGGCTGCTATTATACAGTCTTCGAGCAGCTCAAGCGAACTCCAGTGTCCTCATGGACAGACGCAGGGGCGACGGCACCGCGAGCTCCTGTCGAGTCCATTAAACCACGAGTTAACAGCTCAACTCGAATACAGCACTGCGCGGACCATTGCGCCTTGAGCGAAGCATCAAACCGCACTTGACGCATTATCTCGCTGGTTAAAGGCGGTCGCTCGCCTTGCTGAGAGCGACGACGAAAGAGGCCAGGAATGACATCCAGGTACCAAATGCTGGACGAAGGCAGAGCTGTTGGATCTCACCGGACGCATTTCCAAGCGTGGCTGCGCAGTAGCGCCTTCTCAGAAGCCCGCCCACACCCGCTCTCAGCGAACGCAGCGGCATTGAACTTGCGCCGGGAGGACGGCAGGATTCGGCCGTCGCCAACGGCTAAGAAACGCCCCGCGATGAGGTGCTTGACGGCGGAGAAGGCGCCCGTTGGGCTGTCGATACGGCGAGTGAGCTTCCGCCAGCAGTGGCGCGGCAGCAATTCGCAATTCGTGCTGACTCGGTCGCGTTGAAGTTGCGCCGGACGGTTTTGCTCGTTCGCGGACGTGCGCGCCGCATGGTTGAGTCTCTATATTTCAGGAATGTATATTGGTAGTTTACTCAAACCCTCTATAAACCCGCTGGATAGTCGTGCATCTCGACGATTGTAGGCATGCGGCGAAGCAGCCCACCTGGAAAGAGGGAGGAAAACAGCATACAGCTTCGCTGCGATACATCCACCCCGAGCGAACATGGCCAATCAGCGCGCACCATGAAGAATATATGCGAGAAATAGCTTGCCAATTTCCGAAAGTAAGAGCAGGCGGACGCGTTGAAGCTGCCTTTCGCGTTGCCTTGAACTTCAAGTTGCGGACGCACGCGATAGTGAAACCAAGTGACGCCAAGGCACCAGAACGCGAGCCAACGCGCCATAGTGAAGGCGAGTTGATCCCCACCATCCCCCATCACGCCAACGCACCAGAACGCGACCCGTGAAAACGAATACGTGTGTGTCAGCCAAGATCTGCTTTTCGTCCACGCCGCATCATCAACCATTGACGCGTGCTTCGTTGGGCGTTTCGCAGCGCCCAACTTCAAGTGCCACGCAAGCTTGCCTGCTTGGATGCCAGACCGAGCCCGTGATTCTCTCCCAGCGTCTGCCCGCAATGCGCCTGGCCAAAGCGCTCGGAAGTGCGGGTGTTAATCTCCGAGATTGACACCCGCGCCTTGTTTAGCGTGACGTGGCGCCTTTGGCGCTTTGTCACGCAGCCTCGTCTCGCTCTCCGGTCAGCTTGCAACCGAACAACGGCAAGAGGCGCGCAAGCCCAGCGCAGTGGTTTCAACGGACAGAGTGTAGCGGGATTGGCGGCCCTGATATCGCGTATACCCTTTCGAGTTTGCTCGTATCGTCTATGACAGGGATGCTGTCGGCTGCGCATCGTGCGCTTATCCCACCATCTTGTCGCCTCCACACACAGGTATGCTCTGCGAAACGGTGTATATCAAGCGGCCACTAGTCGCGTATATACTGTACAGGAATCTCGAACCTCCAACTCGGCTTTGGGATCGTGGAACATGAACAGCACCAGTTTTCTTCTCTGTTGGACGTGTTGGAGCTGCGGGGATTGATTGGCTCGCACGTGGGTCCAATCCGCGGCCTGGGTCCATGTTGATGCCCTTTTTGGCTCGGGATTCGACTGGACGGGTCCAAAGCAGCCAAAAGCATGGAGCAGAATTAGATATCGCGCGTCTCTTTTTTGCGTGAGGGATGCCTTTTCGCAGGCTCTGTTTTCGGTAGTGCGGTGATTCAAAACCCTTCTCGTGTTGCATCGAGTCTTATCGTCGTATCAAATATCAGAGGCACCCAGTTGAATCTTGGGTCGCCCACAAGCGGCGCACAGACAGGGCCGATGTATTTGCATGCGTGTCCGTCCACCGTTTTTCTATGGACCGCGCATTCCCACCATTGGCGCAAGGGCGAGAGCGTGCGCGACTGCCGCGCATTGCCCAATTTGCGCACGACCGCACACACCAGCCGCAGCCACAGAGCCACATCCACGCAAGCAAGCATGAACACCGCGAGCTACTACTACCCCGTGGACGTGCCGCCGCTCGAGCTGCCGGCCAGCCAGACGCGCTTTCCCACGCTGCAGCCGGCCGGCGCCTTCCTCAAGCACATGCAGAGCTCCTATGGCTCCATTAGCGCCAGCGGTCATCAACAACAGCAGCAGCAGCTCAAGAGCGCGGGCCTGGCGTCCCCGACGTCTCCGTCGTCCGTGGCCGTGGCGTCCTCGTTTCTGGCGTCCATCCGCCGCGGACTCGAAGACCTCGTGGACGACGATGAGGACGACTCGGACGAGGATGACGACGAGGATGCGTCCCCGCGCTACTACTCGGCCAGCAACAACAACACGTACTACTCGCCCCCGAGCTCGTTTGGCAACCAGCCAATGGCCAAGAGCTCCCCTTCGCTGTTCCCTAGTACACAAAGCGCATTTGCTGGCGCGATGGCATCCAGGAATCCACTCCAGCAACAACATGCGAACGACGACGACCTCATCTTCGACATGGAGATGTAGGAAAATAGTGGCGCGCTCCAGCACGTGTCGTCTGCCAATAATTTATTAATTTATGCGCCTGAAGGCGCCGAGAAGGAATCACAAGCTGAATGATCAAATGCGCCGTGCGCCCCATACAAATTCGCGTTTAGCTCATCGCCATTCGTGCTTGCAGCATCTTGCGCTTCACGCGTCGACTCGACGTGGAAAGCCAGACACGCACACGGGCGTTTTCTCAGCACACCCATCCATCATCACAAGCACAGCACAGCCCTTTGATTCCTCATGGGCTGAAGACGAGTGTCATTGCGTTTTTATCTCCACTGGCAGTACTATATTTTTGGAGCACTTCCAACCGAATCTCCATCTCCGCCTCGTCGCTCAATGAGCCGATCACAGAATGGCTGGCTGGCCGGCAATCGGGCACGTTGCGTGCACATTTTGTTCCTCGCGTGCTAGGCGCGTCCGAACTCCGAAGATGCGAAAGCGGTTAAGAAGGGCAGATCTGTCCTGGTGCTTGGCTGGCCGGAGATTCGCGCCTTGTCACATTTGGCGAACTCCAAGTGTGTGGCTCCTGAGCCTTCGAGGCATGAGATCGTACGGCACGATGGCCTTCGAAGCTCTCGCAAGTGCGCATTGAAACGCGTCTGCTTCGTCGATTCCCACGCTTTGGAGATGCGAAAGCGGTTGAGAAAGAATGTCAAGCTTGCTATTCGCTCAGTAAGCAAGCCGTTGGCCTGCTGCCACATTCTCCACCGAAGAGCCCAAGAGCTTTCAAGACGAGGCAACGAGCGTCTCATGCATACATCGTTCATGCGTTGGATCTATTTCGTACTCTGGATTTAATACATCGACCACCCACACAACTCCCACTAACTACTCACTCATATTCCCACACGCACCACAATCTCCCTCCTCTTCCTCTTCTACTCTGCTCTGGTTGGTTGTTCATATAATGGCTGGCATCGCCATTCTCCTCTCTCGCTTTCTCTCTCTTCTTCACCGCACGCTGCTGCTGTTAACTTAGGCCGACGAGAGCCGCTTGCTCGCTTAGATCTCGTGCTCCTTGGTCGCGAAGAACCGGTCCTCGCGCACGGACCGCACGTCCTGCTCGGAAAAGTTGGACTGGAAGCGGCCGTCCATCACGAGCGTCTCCGTGTTGCGCCGGTCCGCGTCCTGGAGCGCGCGCGGGTGCACGATGTCGTACTCGTCCTCGTACGTGTTGCCGCTGATCGCGCTCGACACGCGGCGCACGCTCTCGTGGTAGATCGGCTTGTGCACTGGGCGTGCAGTGCTCTTCCCTCCTGGAGTCACTGCGGTGGTGCCGGCCGCTCCGACCGACTGCTTCCGCTTGCTGTGGAGTGTGAACTCGTCGCCCTCCTGGATCGCCTGCGGACGCGGCGGTGGCGGCGCACGAGCTGCTTGGGCAAAGCCCCCGCCACCACCACCACCACCGCCAGTGATTGCGCTGCTTGCCGTCGAGCTCGCGTAACTCACACTGGAGCCTCGCGCGTACGAACTTGCTTCACTCGGCAAGCCGAACTGCGACGGGAGGCCGTATGGAGGGTGCTGGTTCGCGAACTCGACCGTGGACGAGTTCAGACTCGCCATGGAGAGCAGTGACTGGGCATCCGAGCTGTTCACACGGTGACCACGGTTTGGCGCTGCCACACCGTTGATACCTCCACCAACGACCGCAAAGCCAACACCACTCGCACCCGCACCGGCAGCAACGGCACCGGCTCCAGCTCCAGCACCACGAGCCCCGTTGCCTGGAGTGGACCGGTTAACCTGGAGGTTGAACTGCTTCTGCCCTTCCTCTGGGGTCTTGAGTAACCCGGTGTCGCGCTGCCGCTTCATTCTGCGCACGATGAAGATCGCGACGATAGCGATACCGGCGACGGCTGCCACGATCACGCCGATGTTCACGTACAGAGACGACGACTTCTTCGAGGAAATTCCGTTAGAGGCGTCCATCACTTGAGCACTTGGCGAGGGCTCTGGAGTACTGACCTTTTTGGAAGAGGAGTCGGACGTCGACGCGCTTCTATCTGTAGCTGATGGGCCAGATGTTGTTGTACTGGTAGAGGACGATGTCCCGCTTGTCTTGGACGACGCGCTGTCGGAAATGGAGTTCGAGCTGCTCGTGGGGTTGTTCTGGATCGAGTTGGGGTGGCTAGCTCCGGTCGCCTGTCCGCCGTTGCTGCTACCTGAACCCGCAGCCGGAGCTGGCGTCGTGGTCACCGGTGGGGACGTGGCAGAGGACACGACTGTCGTGGCCGGTGGCGTGTCGATCTGTGGAGGCACCACTGTCGCGGGCGAGTCTGTGGCTGGAGCGGCTGTGGCTGGAGCGGCTGTGGCTGGAGCGGCTGTGGGCGGTACCGTTGCGGGTTTCACCGTCGGCGAAGGTGTCGGTGACGGTGTCGGAGACGCTTTCGGGGCTACATAATAAAACGCAAGCCAGAGTCAGTATCTGCATGTGATGGCGGGCTTTAATACAATCCTGGGTTACAGCGAACGTACGGCATGTGAGCAGGACGTCGTCGAAGGGGCACTTGCCGTTGGCCTTGTCGTAGCACGAGTAGCCGCCCGAGATCGTGTACATGCAGGGCGGACACGTGGCCGTCGCGCGGTTGCACTCGGCGTCGCCGTTCGCAATACATTTCGCGGTCGTGCAGATGCTCGAGTCCGCGCTCTGTGCGTTCACCATTACGGACGGTGTCGTCACCATCAGCAGTCCGAGCGCTGCTGCTGCTGTCACGAAGCACGCGCTTCTCGACCGCACCATCTCGTCCTGTGTGGCTGTGTCTGTCTGTATACGGCGCCGCTTGCCTGTGTGTCTACGCGTGCGTGCGTGCGTATCTGTCAGTCGCTCGCGGTCCCAATGAATCGGTCGCCACGAGCGCACGTGCCTGGTGAAGAAGTCCGCGCTGGCTGATGAGGCGGTGGGGTGAACGGCCTCTCTGTCGATCTGCCTGGCGCTGCTGCCGAAGCTCGTGTGTTCTTCTCGCGCCTCGTACAATACCTGGCCGTCGGCGTGCCGCGACAACTCCCCGGTGGTTCTGCCTTTGCATGTGGTCGGGTGCCCACGTGCACTCACAGTAGCATCGGGGGGCCACATGGCCCACAGCATGTGCGCACAACGGAGCAAACCTGGCTCCGGGTCAAAGCTTGGCGGGTTCCGCGATCCATGCTGTTTTTATCGTTTTAGCCAATGGTGTCGCGAGAAGCTGCATTTCAGGGTACAACCAGCCAATCCGCGAGACCACATGGCGGGAATTCATCATCCCCCTACTTCAGGCTGCAGAACCCTTTTTATCAGTAAGATGCGACAGCGATAATATACACTGTCGCACACAGGGATGCCTTCCTATATTCGACTAATACAAAAATAAGCGCTAGCGGAGGGTGCACCACGTGCGAGTGCCGGTGCTCAGTAAAGGAGGCGCAGCCGACCGACGTCACCACTTCCGCCCCCGAGTGAGCTCTTCAGTTTGACTTGGCGCCACTTTGCGCTGTCAATGCACCTACAGTACCATAGGAGGACCACCACCAGCGATTCCATTCCTTTACGCTTTCGTAGCGCTGGCTTCTTCCTCGCTCGCGGAAGCGAAGGCCACGCTGTCTGTCGTGTGCTTGCGATCGCCAGCGGTAAACCACCCCTCTCCGCAGCAAACACTCACCAATTTGAACCGCAATTGATTGCCAGCGTCCAGAGCGCCGACTCGCCAGAGACGCCCCGATCTCGGCGGCACCGCCTGCTGGCGAAACCCCTTCCAGCAGCCTTGTGGCGAAGTCCGATAGTAGGTGAACCAACCGCCGTGGACAGTTCATTCGGAAAAGACTGGCTGGTGCGAAGTGATTGATTGTCGAGGAAGCGCGAAGTCATGTTGAATGTACCAAGGGCTGGTCAACTGGACTTTTCTCCTTCGTGACCACTCGTGTCAGACGATTCACTGACTTGATTTGGCAGTGAGGACAAGAGGAGGCCTGTATTTTGCAAATGCACTCACAGACGCGTCGACCATTTTCGCTACACGACTGCTCAACAACAACAAAAGAAATGCATTTGAGGATCCCGCAATTGACGTCCGGACGTGCAATTCCACATACAACCAGTCCTGGGTGTCTGTCTGTATGCACACTTGACTCATGTTCTCTACCAGAATTGTAGCTCGTCGTCGACTTTTAGGTGAGACCGAAGTTGTGCTGTGCGCATGATCCCGTCTCGTCGACCGGATGGAAAGTCGAACCGACCGCCAGACGCTGGCGCTCTCCAGATACAACAGCATGTAAACTCAACGGTAATGCTGGGCGCCTTCGCGCTTTTGAGCGAATACTCGTGCGCTTTTCTTCGACGGCGCGCTTTTTCGGTGCAAACCCTCGAAACGAATACTGTATTTTAGTTTAACGTTAGTCCAGGACTAACTTGGATACAAAGATGCGGTTCGTTGACGCTTCGCCTGTGACGAGCTCTCGCCCGATAGCCCTTCCTCAGGAGAAATGCTTCCACCAAAGCAAAGAAAACTTGGCTGGCGATGGCAATAGCAGCATCCCCAGCGCTCGCTGGTTTTGCCGTGATGGCGTCACCAAGTCGATGGATCGGCTCCGGATATGTGTGTCGTCACGGAATAATGGAATCCCTCCCCCCAACAAGCAAAAATAAAAATAAACAAATACGCAGCACGCTTATATTATTCTGGCACACAACACCGGAGACGTTCCGTTCGCTCGTCCATTCTCCTCCAGCATCATCGCTACATTCCCCCACGACCCATCCACTCGAAGCTCCTTGACACCCACTGTCACCACAACGGCCTTCGACTGTACTGCTTGCTGTCTGGGCAGCCCCACGCATCTCCAGCCAGGCGTCGTCTGCAGCTCTCGGACGCAAGCCTCCGCGCTTGGATCTCGAGCATGAACCTCTGCTCTATGTATCTGGGGAAATCGATTCGCAGTCTCGTCGCTCGCTCATTCCTCCGAGTCGCTGCCGGTGTTGCTCAGCAGCGCGAAGGTCGAGTCCTTCTTCGAGAGCGTCGCCGAAGCCGCCGAGGTCGTGGCCGAGTACATGCTCGGCGCCACCTGCATCCAGTTCTGCAGCTGGTCCATGTTCTCCTGCTGCAGCTTCTCGCAGCGCATCACGGTCTCCGTGAGCAGCACGATGATGTCGCTGTGCATCTCCTCCTGCTCCTTGCACCAGACCTCCACCTCGTCCGAGAGCGTCGACGTCGACGACCGCACCGACGCGTCGGTCGGGCGCTCGTCTGAGAAGCGCGCGGCTGCTGCTTCCTCCGTCGTCTTGCCCCCGCCGCTGCTGCCTCGGCCCGAGTTGGTAGAGTTGTGCACGGGCGCTGGCGCGTATCCGCCAGGAGCCGACGAGCGCGGCTCCTCGTCTGCGGGGAAGAACGCGCGGTTGTTCACGGCGGCCTTGCGGCCGTTGCTAAAGCGAGCCGAGGACGACACCGAGCGACTCAGTCCCGACGAGGACGCCGCGACGGGCGACGTGGCGACGTTCGGGTTTGTTCGGAACCCGAGCGTGATCGGACGGCGCGTCGTCTTGAGCTTCTGCACAATGTCCTTGAACGTCGAGACCTCGACGCGGTCGTCGTTCACCGAAATGAGCTGGTCGCCCAGGCGGCAGTTGGCGATGCCCGTGGTCACGCCTTCGGCCTGCTGCAGCACGGCGATCTGCGCACCGATCTTGTTCGTCGAGAAGTTGCGCAGCGAGATGCCGCACTCGCCGCTCACCCACATGACCGTGTAGTCGACGCTGCGCATCACCGCGGGCTTGCGCGCAGCGCTGATCGGTTGCGCCGGCCAATTTTGGCGCTGTTGCTGCTGCTGAAGCATTTGCTGCGATGCCTGGCGCGACATCAGCTGAGCGCCTCCCGAGAGCTCACCAAGTTCCAGCGGCGCGCTGTGTCTGTTGATCGGCACGTCCGCATACGCATCTGGCGGGGAGAGGATGCTCGCGCGGTCAAAGTCGGCGCTGTCGGCGAACGGCGTGAAGATGCTCTGGCGCCCGGCCCCGATCATGCTGCTCTGGCTTTGCTGCTGGCGCTGGCTGCTGCTGTTGCTCATGCTGCCATTAGCCACCTCCTGGTGGGTCTTGAGCTGTCCGGAGCTGATCGCGTCGTACACCTTCGCGCTCTTCTCCATCTGCACATGGAGCAGCCGCAGCTGCTCGATGAGCTCCGGCAGGCTGCGCGCGAGCTCGGCCGTGGCCTGCTCGCCGCCGATGCTCACGCTCTCGCGGCGACTCGCCAAGGCGGCTGCGCCATAATTGCTGGACGTCGTCGTCTCGGCGTCTGTGGCCGGCATCGCCGCTGGAAAGTCCATCGCCATGGAGAGAGCTCTTCGTCCGTTCTGCTTTCGATTGGCTTCCGTCGTCACACAATCCGCACACAGGAAGGCAGGCGAAGTGGTGGTCGTACGAGACACGCTGGTGGCTGCTTGTCCGCGAGACTGAATCCGGAACTGGCGGAGGCGGGCGGGTTCTCTACTCACTCACTGACTCGCACGTGCGTGTGGTGCGTTCGCTCCGACTCGATGGCAACGGGGGACGAAAACGCTCGGGACCTCAATGGACAAGTTTTAGGCGGCGGCTGGTCCGACACGTAGAGTCGAGGCAGAGGCCGATAGAAGGCAAGTTGGTTGGTACGAGGCTGCGGACGGCGCTCGTGGGGCGGACGGTCTGGTGCTGCTGCTGCTGCGGTCGCGAGAGGACGAGTGAGGCGACCGAGAGAGAGGCGGCGCGTGAGGGAACGAAGCGAGGCGTTTGGACGGTGCAAGGGAGAGGACCGCGCGTTTTTGGTCTTCGGGTTGGTCGTTTATTCAAATATGAGGAACGTTTCCATCGAATGTGGAGATTTGAAAAGGAGGAAAAGGGCGTTCTTCTGTGGAAAAAACCCTGTGTGGCGTCGACTTTCGCGTTCTGGTCAAGGCGAGCAGATGGAGGGACGGACCTGCGGACAGGAGTGAGATGTATCGATGCATTCACGCTTTCCTCGCGTTATTGTCTCCCCGACAGCCGACAGCTGGCTGGGATAACACAAACCAGGCGCTTTCGCCTCCAGCTCATTCTTTCCAGAGACATACAGGCCGATATTAATTTTAGCTCCAAAACGAAACAAAAGTCTACAAATCGACTTCGTTTTGATCAATTGAAGGAATCTGCTCTCGAATGTCCGATAAACTTTTCCTTCTGGACCGAATAGCTTCGGTGGATGGTCCCAGATGATCTTCAGATGCAGGTTTTAGATATTCTTAGAAACCTTTGCGAAGAAAGCCTGGAATCTCTCATTTGACAGGAATGGTTCCCGCTATTTTTTCCACTTTTTGGGTGAATCACCACTCTGATCCCACTCTTTCGCCCTGATTTCTTTCCCCTTTCACTTGCAAATTGGATGCTGAAAACGTGATGGGCTCCAAATCTTCCAACGTCAGCAGTCAAAACCAGAACAATTCTCCATACAAACTGCACATACACATTTTGATATCTCAACACATTGGACAAATTGCTCGAAAGTGCGTCGTTTATTTCGGCGGCTCTTCAAGATGCAAAGAAAGCAAGTCTGAAAATAGCCATCCTGGACGCCTCGCGCGATGACAGCGAGAACGATTGCAGCCACTCGCGCTCGCCGGCGTGTACGAGGTGGGCGATGGTGGAGCCCTTCGCAGACAGCGCCCAGGCGCTCCCGGCCGCCAGCCCCAAGGGCCAGCGCAATGGCAGCACCAGCAGCGTGACGACCCCCGCGAAGCCCCGCAGCGTCGCCAAGCTGAGCGCCGCCGCCGTAAGCTTCAGGAAGGACCACACTGAGTCCGTGGCGTCGTCGTCACGGCAGCGGCAGTCGCATACAAGCAGCGACCGCCCCGACTCATCGTTGTCGACGAGCTCAGCAGTCAACGACGTGAGCGAGGAGAGCGAGGTGCCGTGGGACATCTCTCGCATCAACAAGCCCTGGGAGATCGACCGCGAGCTGCGGCGCAGCCTACCGTTCCTCGCGCGCGCCAAGCGCAACGACCGCGAGTCCGCCGCCGACAAGTTCCTGCGGCTGAGCAAGCTCCCACTGCCCGCAGCACCCAACGTCGAGGCCATGTTCGTGGACCTCCCGCACGAGCGCAAGGGCTCGCAGAAGTCGCTCACGCTCACACCGGAGGTGAAAGCCAAGTACTTCGGCGTCGGCGCCAAGACCGAGTGCCACGCGATCTTCCGCAAGCTCGCGGCGCAAAAGTACTTGACAAACCAGCCGCTGAACGAGTTTTTGAGCGAGCAGCAGGCGCGCGACGAGCGCGAGACCGCGCTGCTGGGCACGCCGTCCATGACGCCATTGCGCTTGAGACGTACGGGCTCGACCAGTGGTGACGACAATAGCACCAGCACAGACGGCGACGAGCAGCAACAATACAACAACGGTGCCTACTACAACGACAACAACGACGACAGTACCAGGACGCTGCTACCGTCCATCTCGCGCCAGGAATCCGTCAACAGCTCGTCCGTGAACCTCTTTGAGAACAATTTCCACCAGGTGGACCGGCGCGGACTGTTCAGTCGGCAGTTCACGGCGCGACACAAGTTCTCAGCACTGTGCCTCGAGAAAGACCTCCCGCCGTGCATCCGACTCATCGTGCGCAACTACTTCTCGCCCGAGATCAACGTCTCGCACATGTCGATCGGCGACGAGCTCGCGAGCGTCTTCGCCGAGTGTCTCCACGATCTGCCCATGGTCACGGGTCTCAACGTGCGGAACAACCGTCTGGGTGACAAGGGGCTGCGTGCGATCATCGATGTCGTGGTGTCCAAGCGCGACATGTTCCACATCGACCTCTCGGAGAACAAGGTCGATGGCGCGGCGGCCGGTGCTTTGGCCGTGTACCTGGGCTCGTCCTCGTGCGCGCTGCAGTCCATGAAGCTCAACAGGGCCGACGTGGACGACAACGAACTCGCACCGTTTGCCAAGGCGCTGCACACGAACAAGTCGCTGCAGACGCTCGACCTGTCGCGGAATCTGATCGGCAGCACGGAGAACCTCAACGTCGTGCGGCCGTCGATCATCACGGGTGGCGAGGCGCTCGCGACCATGCTCAGCATCAACTACACGCTCACGTTCCTGGATCTCTCATGGAACTACCTGCGGCTCGGTGGCGCCGTCGAGCTGGGCAAGGCGCTCGCGTTCAACAGCGGACTGCGCGAGCTCAACCTCTCGTACAACGCCTTTGGGAACGCCGGCGCCCAGGCCATCGGCGAGTCGCTGCTCTCCAACATCTGCCTCGAGAAGCTCGACTTGAGCAACAACAATATCCCAGCGCACGGCGCGCAGGCGATCGCGAGCGCCATGAAGCACAACAAAAAGCTCGTGTTCGTGAACTTTGACGGCAACCCGCTGGGGCAGACCGGTGGTCGCGCGCTGCTCCATGCCGTCGCGTCCTGCACCGAACGGCAGATGTCCGTGTCCATGGAAGGCTGCAACTTTGACCTGACGGACGCCGACGCCTTCGACCCATCCGAGTCCACGGGCACGTACGACCTCAACATGGAGATCCCGTACGAGCGCGCGATCGCACTGGAGCTGCTCCAAGTGGCCAACACCAAGCAGGGCTGCAAGTTTATGTCGATTGTCCACACGTCGAGTGCCACGAAAGTCAAGCGCAACATCAAGGTGGAGCTGCGGGAGGCCGAAGGTGGGGACGCACGACGGCAGCTGCTCAAGACCGCAGGCATCCTCACGGATGACCATGAGATGAAGCAGTACAAGCTGGATAGACCGTCACTCGTCGAGCTCTTCTACGAACTGGACCAGGACGAATCGGGCTTTGTGGACGAGACGGAGCTGAAGAAGGGCATGCGCAAGCTCGGGATCGAGTTCCGCGACGACGACGTGCCGCGGTTCATCGCGCAGTACGACCTCGACGGCACGGGCACGATCGAGCTCGACGAGTTCGTGGAGCTCATGAGCAGCTTCAACCTGGAAGAAGGGCACTTTGCGCGTCAGTGCGTGGATTTAGAGACGAACCAGCCCTTTGAGATCCCGACGGAGGGGAAATTGCAGATCGACTTTGTCGACTTCCACGTGTCCGTGGACCACGACAACGCGCACTCGCACGCCGGCGTCGAGCGCCTGATCGAGAATATCAGTGTGAGCAAGAACAAGAGCCAGATTCTCGCGATGGCCAAGTCCGGGCTCTACTTCAAGGCTGACGAGGCGCAGCTGCTGCTCGAGAGCGTCGCTGATGTGTACGAGGTCACGCAGGCCGTAACGATCCTGCTGCCCAACGTGGTGGACCCGAAGAACGCGCACACGCTGATCGACCACAATCTGAACGCGAGCGAGCGCGTGCGGCTGCAGCATCTCATGGGCCACGCGCTGCAGCCCATGCTCGGCCTGAGCACGGGCCACTACAAGCTCGACCTGGGCAACGACCTCGACCGCCTCACGATCAAGAAGATCGTCGAGAACAGCAACCGCACGGCCTTTCTGCGCAAGAAGGCCGGGCTCAAGGACACGAGTCAGCATGGGAACTACCATGGCTTCCGCAACGAGACGATGAACGGCAAGCCGCTGGTGCTAACGCCGCAGTTTCTCGACAGTCTGCCCAAGTTTGGCATGGTCGAGTTTGATTACGTCCAGATCGGGAGGACACCTTCGCACCCGGTGTCCATGAAGCGCTTTGAGCAGATCCTCTCGATCTGCCAGCTTGGACAGATGGGGCCAACCATGGGCGTGCGCACGATGCCAGCTTCAACATCAGGAGGAGGCTCAGCTGGTGGTGGAGGTCAGGTAGACCGGAAGCGCGAGCGGTCGATGAGCACGACGCCAGCAATGTCTACTCCAGGTGGACGCTCAACAGCAACGTCCACAAAGAGAAAGGATGGAAGTCGCGCGACGTCCGTTGAGAAAGCAGCCAAGCCCTCGCCGTTCCCGCCGTTGCGACAGTTCACTCGTGCGCTCTACTCGGAGCTCGAGAGCATGAAGACTCTGAAGAACTACCTGAAGTTCGGTGACGGCATGAATCGCGTGGTTGAGCTGAGAGAAGACCCGCATGACCTGCCAGGCACGCCATTAGCAGAGTCACCATCCCCATTGAGAGGCGGTGTTGTTGAAGACGACACTGTTGATACTGCTGCTGAAGACCACGAGCATCCTCTCAGCATTGAGGAGACAGACGCAGCGACGGCCAGCACCACCAAGAAGGACACGAGCGACAGCGATAATCGGGCCGCGATGGTGATCAAGCGAGACGGCAAGGCCACCTGCACGGCTCGCAGACTGCTCTTCAACCTTCAGTGGCTGCTGTCCATGCGCTGGATCACGGCGCAGCAGGCTGTCCGACTGCTGAGTATCTGGCCCACGGCCTTCGAGAGCTCGCGCATCGACCTGGTCTGCATCCTCTTCGACCGGCTCGTGGACCTGCACAACTTCAATGGGATCCTGTCCGCGCTCAGCGACGCCGAGGCCGCGCAGTGCTTCTACCGCTTCGGGTGGCTCAACATCTGGACGCCGCTGCTCCCGGACAACTACTACGAGCTCAACATCTCAATCTGCGAGGAGCGCGAAGTCGCCAAGGCACTCGTACGGCTCGCGATCGACGAGCCCGGAGAGAACTGGCAGAGCGAGACATTTGGCTGGAGCCGCGAGGAGCTCATCCCCGGCTGGGAGCTCAACATGTCGTGGCTCAAGGACGGCGGCTTCCCGGAGAAAGGCTACCTGTGTCTCGAGTACTACTCGGGCGCAGACAAGGGCTGCGGCCCCGTGTGGCCCACGCGGCGCGAGTTGGCCTCGGGGACGCTGTGTGGCTTGCCCGAGGACGACGTGGACGAGATCATCAACTACGTCGACTCGCTCTCGATGGTGCCTGGCGGCGCCCGCCGGCGGTCTGCAGTGGGCTGAGCTAGGGGTCCTGGCCTGACCTGAGCTCCTGGGTCCTGACACCTGAGAGTGCGAGTCAGGTCTGGAGCTCCTGGTGAAAGTGAGACTGGCTCCAGATCCATCAGCTCCGCCGAGATCTATTCGTTCGAGAACAAGCGAGCACCACACTTGCGGGTCCTTCCGTTGAAGTCGACCAGCCCAATCTATCAGTCACCAACCAAATTCCAGTGCGGAATCACTCAGCCAGCTGGTGCGAGAGGAAGAGTGAGAAGACGATGATAAGCCACCAAGTCAAAAATCCCCAGTTCAACTGCGATCGTGCGCTGGCGAGCGAGGTGTCCCAAGACTCCTGGATATCAAAGAGAGAGTCCAACGTGTTGGTTCTCAACATATTGGTTTTGTTACTGCGCAGCGAGTCAGCTCTGTGGGGTTTCTATGGAAAGCATGCATGAAGCATGAAGCGTGAAGGCCAAGGAGTGACGGAAGCTTGAGGCTGGGAAGTGATGGAGAACGTTGGTGCCCAAATTGGCCTTTGAAGCGCTCTGAGAATTTGCAACTCGATCGCAGCGCTTTCAGTGTGAAATACCTCACTCATGTCAGTGCATCGTGGTTTCGGATTTGTATTTTGGATGCAGATTTTCTGATATATACTGATTTGGAGCGACTGCAACAATCGAATGCAACCGTATGGTTTGTACCCAATCCGCGCATGTCGCATCGCCTCTATAACTTTGAAAGGCGCAAAGAAAGAGCAGGTTTCATACATTTTGGCGGCTCTCTTCTCCTCCTTTTTTCACGCTTGCCTTGCGTTGCGGCAGAACACAGCAAACAGCAAACAACCAAACAAGCAAGCCCAGCAAAGCAATCACCCCGCGCGCTTGCGTTGCGGCAGAACACAACAACAGACAGCAGGCGCATTTGCCGCAGGCAGCCTTTTCATCGACGCACGCACGCCGGCGCCCACGCCCGTCCGGCATCCCTTCGCCAGTGAGCGGCACCACAAGCGCCAGGCTCCAGTCGCCGAGAGATCTTCGCGGTTCCTTCCACATTTCTCCGCCGCATCCGCGCAACCCAAGCGACCGTCCGCGCAAGCAAGCAAGCCGCGCGGCTGACTGACTTGCAACATCGGAGACTCTCCATCGGTCTCTTCTCTTGTGTGCAACCCCAGTCAGTTGCGAATACAGCAACACACCAACAAGCAAGCCAAGCTGCGCAAGAACAACAGCAACTTGCCCGCTTGCGCTTGCTAGATTGAGTATCAAGTCCACGCAAGTAAGTACCAAGCGCAAGCATCCAGAGTAGTAGCACCACCGCGCACCGAAGGTCATGTACACGGGCATGGACTCGCCGAAGGACGACAAGCTTCGGCTCATGCAGCAGCGCGACAGCCACCACAGCGCGTCGCACGCGCTCACAATCGAGAGCAGCCTCGCGTCCCCGCCGCTGCCGCTGGGCGAGCCCGCGCCGGCCGTCGCTGAGCCCCAGATCGCGCGCCGTGGCACGCACGGCGGCCTGCGCGACGACGAGCAGGACCAGTTCCGGCCGCCGCTCACGCAGTCCTCGCTCGCGCATTTCAACAAGACACGCAAGAGCGCCTTAGGTATGGGCCACGGCGGCGGCGGTACCAACCACTCGAGCTCCAGCTTCGCAGGCGACGATAACAACATGGACGCCTCGAGTCTCCAGCGCATGACGTCTGATACTTTAGCGCCGCCGTCGCTCGCCGCCAGCACATCTTACATGGACAAGAAGCGCTCGTTCTACGCCCAGGCGCGCGCGCACTTGCTCGGCAAAGAGCCGCAGGTGCCCAAGTTCTTTTTGAGCTACACGTACCGCGTCAACTCGTTCTTCGCGCGCCGGCTGCTGCGCGTTGCGATCCCGCTGGGGTGCGTCATGGCAGCCGGCGTGGGCTTCTACTACTTCTACAAGCCCAAGGGGCTTCAACTGAACTCGGTGGACAACCCGCAGTCCTACGGCTTCCAGCTCGCGAGACCCAGCGAGGTGTACACTTTCCAGGCGAGCCCGTGTGAGAACATGGTGGGCTTCTCGGCGCTCATCTACCACGCGGTGCCGGCCGTGTTGATCCTCGCGATGCCCGCATCGGGGCTCCGAGCGTTCGAGCCGTTCAAGCGGGAGACGCTCGTGGACGAGCACACGGGCAACCGCAAGAAGATCAAGCGCACGCTGGTGTTCCAGGCGTGCGAGATCGTGGCCGTGCTCGTGTTCGCGTTCGCGCTGGTTATCCTGCTCTTCTTCTGGTACATGTTCTTCAATGGCGGCGCCTTCAGCTGCAGCAACGGGTACGTCCAGGTCTTCGCGGTCGTCTCGATCCTCTGCTTCATCGGCGTCTTCGTCGAGCTCTGCTACTTTGCGCGGTACCGCGAACATGTCAAGATGCTCCTGGGTGCGTTCAAGGAGAGCGACCAGACGGGGGACGTCCGTAACCATGTGATGGACCCGGGGATCGACCAGCTCATGACCAAGAACGAGAAGATCATGGCCACGATCAGGAAGAAGCTCTACAACGCCACGCGACTCGGCGACCTCCACGAGATGCGCAACATGCTCGAGTACGCGAAAGCCCGAGGTTTGGACTCCAAGGGCTTCCCCATGCAGTTTTACGCCAGTGCCAAGATCTACCTCGGGCTCTTTGGGCTCTCCAAGAAGAACCCGGTGCACGTCGCAGCCTACAGCGGGAACATCCCGGCGCTTGAGCTCCTGATGAGCTATGGCTTCGAAGTGAATACGCTCGACAAGTTCAGCAGAGTGCGGTTCTCCACGGGCGACCTCTTCTGGTACTTTGCGCGGTACGTCGTGAGCAAACCGGTCGAGTCCGAGGAGGAGAACGCGGTCTCGATCTTCAAGACGACGCTCGTGACGCCACTGCACTGTGCCGTGTCCACGGGCCAACTGGAGGCCGTGCGCTGGCTCATCAACCACGGGGCCGAGGTGGGCACGATGGCCCAGTCGTCGTACCGCTCGGAGCGCATCCCGCCTATTTTCCTAGCCGAGCACGCCGACATTGTCAAGGAGCTGCTACAACATGGCGCGAACCACTTGGTGATCCCCGATCCCGGGTACATGAACACGCTCACGGTGCTGCAGCTCGCGTACCTGCGTGGGAACTTTGCCGTGGCCCAGGAGCTTGAAGAGTGGGGCTGCGACGTCGCGCTCACGCCGTTCCACGCCGCCGCGGCCATGAACAACACAGCCGCCGTGCGCAAGTACATCCGCGCCAAGACGGACATCGACTGCCTGGGGGAGCACGGGTACGTTGGCATGAACCGGCGCACCCCGTTGCACTGGGCCGCGGTGAATGGCGCCACGGAGGTCGTCGAACTGCTGCTGGAGGCCGGGGCCGATCCGAACTTCCAGGACGCACGCGGCCGCACGCCGCTGCATTGGGCTGCACGGCTCAACAGACTCGTGATCATCAACTGTCTGCTGGAGAAGGACGCGAAGGCGAACCTGCTGGACCTGGACCACATGACGCCGCTCATGTGCGCTGCCTTCGCGAGCAACGCGAGTCGGGACCTCATCACAGCGCTCGTGAGCGCCGGCGCCGACATCAACTACCAGCTACCGACTACGGGGGACACAGCTTTGCATATCGCTGTCCGTGAGGAGAACGAGGAGTCGGCGCTCGCGATCCTGGCGTCCGGTGGCAACATCATGAAGATGAACATCGACGGCCTGCGCCCTTTGGACTGCACGACGTCCACAAAGCTCCTGTTCGAGATCAAGCGCGCCGCGGGCCACCGGGACGTGATGATCAGTTACACGCACTCGCACACGGAGTTTGCCAAGAAACTGCGCAAGAGCCTGGAGGACGCGAACGTGACCACGTGGCTCGACCTCATGGACCCGAGCGGCATTGGTGGCGGCGCCGTGTGGCGCGAAGAGATCGCCAGGGGGATCACGAACGCCGCGCTCGTGGTGTGTATCCTCACCGAGGACTATGCTTCGTCCGAGTGGTGCCTGAAGGAACTGGCGCTGGCGAAGCAGGTGGGCACGCCCATTATGGCCGTCTCGACCGAGAACGTGCGCATCGGCGAAGACCTCCAGGTGTACCTGTACACGCGGCAGCTTGTCCCCTTTGAGCCGTCGATCACGGCCACGAAGCGCAACGCCGAGAATAACAGACAAATCGAGTACGAGTACGTGGAAACAAAGTACCAGGCGCAGTTCCGCCTGCTGCTCGACGGCGTGCGCGACGAGATCGAGAAGCGCCGCAACGTCATGGTGCTCAAGAACAAGATGGCGAACCTGAACGTAGGCAACAATGGCGGCAATGGGCTGTCGATCGCACCGGTCGGTGGTGGCGGCTTCTCACGCATGTTCCAGCCCTGGGACGTGTCCGAGGCGCAGTTCATCTTCATCAGTCACGGCGACAAGCACCCGCGCTTCGTGCAGCAGCTGTACCAGGAGCTCTCGGACGCCGGCATCGCGTGCTACGGAGACCGGAACATCGAGGGCCAGAGCTTCGACAGCCGCATCCACGCGGCCCAGGAGGCCATCCTCAAGTGCACGGGCTTCGTGTTCGTGCTCTCGAGCCAGACGTTTGCCAGCGAGCTCGTGCGCGACCAGCTCGCGTTCGCTGAAGACAAGGGAAGACCAATCTTCCCCGTGGTGCTCAATGACCTGGACGTGGGGCTCGACAAGCAGTACTCGCTCGCGCGCAACGAGTTGTACCACTTCATGAACAGCGGCATGGGCTTCAAGACGAGCTTCGACAAGCTGATTAATGGCATCCGGCGCCATTATCTGATTGACGAAGAGTCCGCGGTGGCCGCGGTGTCAGCGGTGTTCAACGGTGGAGCTATTGGAGCTGGTGTTGGTGCTGGTGCCGGAGCTGGAGCCGTTAATTCGCGCCTGCTGATGAACAACAGCACGCTCACGTCCTTCGTGTCGCTCGACATAGACGCCGAGTTCGAGGACCAGAACATGGCGTTCGCGTCCTTCAATTTTGGCAACGGCGGCAATGGCGGTGGAGGTGTCGGTGGAGGTCTCAACATGAACAACCCGTACACAGGCTCGGTGATCCTGGAAGACGCGGAGAGCGGAAATGGCAGCGGTGGCAATGGCGGAGCGCCGGTGACGCCGTCGACTCGCGACCCGCAGCACAGCGAGACGCGCAACTTCGAGTCGCTCTCGTCGCTCGAGGACGGCAAGATCGACCTCTCGAGGTCCCACGTGCGCATGTGAAACAAGAGCTGAGAGTTAAGAGCCCAAGCGAATGGAAGCGAAGGCCTTGAAAAGTGTCCAAGACAGGAAAACAACAGTGCACGACAAGTGAGGACACATGGATAGATTGATAGTGAAGAAAGACCAAGTGAAAATAATATGGCGATTAGTAAAATATATCAACAACAAGCATGCGTGTCAAGTGTCGGGAGGGGTGTGGATTGCTGTTCATTCGTAAATATGCGCTCGCTCTCGTGTTTGGAGTGGGCTTCTCTATCTCTATGGGCCGTGTCTTGGTCATCACCAAGTCTGCTAACTATTACCAGGAGGCGTTGCCAGCGACGAGCGAGGCGATGGGCGGCAGCATGCGGCGCGGCTCCGTGCGCAGCGGCGGCAGATAGAATTGTTGTTGCTGCTGCTGCGGAAGCTGCGGAAGCCGCTGTTGAGGGCGAGGCAGCGGCAGGAAGCCACCCGGAGCTGGGGATGGGAAGAACGTCTCAGGCGATGCTGGACGGGTGCAGCTGAGCTGCTGACGCTGGTGAGCCCGACTCATGTAGTCCACTGGCGTGATGAGCTGCTGGTGAGTCTGGTGCAACTGCTGACTCATCACTGGGAACGCAGTGACTCTGTTGAGCTGCTGAGGACTCGGGAAGGACGAGGAGGACGCCGGCGACGAGGTCACGGACGCCTGGTAGTACTCGTCCTGGTGGCTCTCAAACTGGTACTGCTGCTGCTGGTGGTAGTGCTGCTGACCCATGAGACGCGAGGCGACTGGCAGCGGGTTGCACTTGGTCGGGTCCTCGAGCAGCAGCGCGAGCTTGGTCTTCTGCTTGCGCAGCTGCTCAGCGTAGGACTCGCGGCGCGCGCCTTCAAAGTACCCGATGGCGTGCTCCATGGACGAGATGCTCTTGCGCAGCCCGGTGATCTGGCGGTGCGGCCAGCGGGAGATGCCGTGCTTGCGGCAGATCTTCTTGAGGAGCGTCACGCAGATGCCGAACTGCTTGGCGACCTGCGCGAGCGGCGTCTCGAAGTGCGGCTGCAGCATCTCGAGCGTGATGCTGTGCGACGCCGACATGTTGGGCCGCGTGGCTGAGCTCGTGGTCGTCTTTTGGCGGCTCGGGGTCATCGCTGGCGACTTGGTGGCGTACGACGGCGAGCTGCTGGTGCTGCTCGGGGCTGGAGAACTCGGCTTGAAGCGCTTCGATGAGCCTGATGACGAGGCCTGGTCGTCGTCGTCGCTCGAGTCGCTCAGGAGCTCTTGCTCTTGCTCGTGCTGGTGCTGCTGTGGGAAGATGAGGGCGTCGGTGGGCGGGGGGCGCTTGCGGAGCGCCGGCAGGAAGCCCGCGGTCGACGGCTCGTTGCTGTTGGCGGCGAGCAGGTCTTGCGGATACATTGGATACGTTGGGCTGAATCTGAATCTGCTGAGCTGTTGGGGAAGATCTGAGTGCGCTCCAGCGAGGGGATCTGCGAATGAGCTTCTGAGCTGAGCTGCTGGGGGAAGACGAAGGCGAAGTGGGATTTGAAGACAAATCGCACGAACGGATCCACTGGCAACGCCACGAAAGCTCACGAAGAAATATCGAAGCCCTCGTCTGCTGAGCTACTGAGAGTGAGGTGGTCGTTGTTGACGGACAGCCACGACACGCGAGATGGACAGTCGACGGTTTCGTTGCTTGCGAAGGATGGTCCACTGTTGACGTGTAAGCGTCCACGTTGGCAGCCTTATCCACAGCAATATCTGAACTGAGTGAGCTCGTGTTTGTTTTCTTCTTCTGAAGAGCTCGTGGGCGGGAGCGGGCGAGAGTGCGAATGGCTCTCGCTCGCCAGCTGACGGACGGGCACACGTCAACGTCAAAAGACCAGCAGCAGCAGACTGGAGACTGAAGGGAGTGAGGAGCAGCTGGCACGGGACGGACGCTCTCTCTCTCTCTCTCTCTCTTGGTCCAGTGGCAGTGCCTTCGATCATTTTGCTGCTGGGGCGTTCGCGAAAGGAAACGTATTTTGTTGAGCCTGTCGGACAGGCACGAGCCAGGGGCTCTTTTATTTTTATTCCCGAGGCAGGCGTGTCTTATTGCTCTCTCTCTTTGTTTGCTTGCTTATGCTGTATTTTTTTTGCATCGGGAAAATACAGGAGCGGACGACAGACAGACTGACAGACGGGGAGAAAGAGAGATGAAGCGGAAGGAAGATGTGACCAAGAGGCGCGCGGCGACAGGTCAACTGGTGGTGGATTGCTGGTAAGCCATCAGCCACCAGCTCGCGAGCGGACAATGCAACGTTACGACACATGAGATGGGGTCAGCGAAACCAGCAAGCTTTATTCTGCATGCAGATGTATGATATTTGCAGACATAGTAACATACGATCCATGCTGAGTTGTTACTCACCCAGAGCAAAGCAGCGTATTTAAACATGCAGAGATTGATCAAAGTGTGCTCTGATACGTTGGTTGTCAAAGGGTCCCCGAATAAACGACCAAAAGCAAAACAATCCACACGCCTGTGTGTGTGTGTGTGAGGATCTAAAGGACAACACGAAGAGCTCGAGTCAAGCTCTCTTCGCGACAAGCGCGCTCGCAATCGAAGGCCACGCGTCTCGAGGCCACTTCCTTTCGCCGAGCTACTCACTTGCTGCTATCGATCGCGTGGGACGAGCGAATGACAATTCGTTTCTTCCTGCAGACGGAGAGAAACAGAAGCGACAGAAAGTGTTGCCTCGCATGTCGCTTTCTTATTTATTTGCTGCCCAGCAGAGATCAGATCCGAAGTGCGAGCTGAATATGCAGCGCGGACGGCTATCCAACCAACGACTGGCGTGCGCGCGTGTGTGGTTTGCTTCATCGCACGACGAGCCTGATGAGCTCGAATACTGTCGAAAGAGGTAAGAAGCCTGCGAAGCGTGATATTCCGATGCCAGTTCCGTGTAAGGCTTCCGACGTCAGTGGGGAGTCTTTTTTGCCACGAGCCATTTATCTTTTCACTGAATTCCTAACCTCTTTTTCTTGCTCATCGTCACAGTTTTGTTTTGCTTTGCCTTTTCACTGGCTCAGAGCACTCGGAGGTCGCGCATAATCACAGAGGGTGTTTATCAACGAGCGCGGTGCTGAGTTCAGCGCTGTGCTCTGCAGCCTTGTCAAGGTGATCGCCAGCTGGCGAGCCCCACCTGTCAGCCAGTCAGTCAGTCAATCGGCCATTCGCTGAGGTGAACGTGAACTTTGGGGAGCCGCAAAGCGCCGCAAACTCGGTAATCAACCAGTCAATCAGCAAGCGCGCGCCATCAACGAAGGCTGCCACGTGGCCCCTCAGCCTCCGTTTCTTCCTTCACGGCCGAAGAGCTTACCTGGGCCGCTGGCACTGTATCCCGGATAGAGCCCCAAAGCTTCAAGATAGTACGAATATTCGAGGGAGAATTTGAAGAGCTCCAGGCTTGGCGCCCCATAAAGCGTCTGCAAGCCCCAGAGAGAGAAATGCAGACCGGGATCTGTTTCAGGGCGTGCCTGGCTGGCTGGACCTGGGCTCGCCAATCTCGCTTTTTTGCACCGCACCTAGAGGCAATAAAAGAGCCGCGTGCGTCATGCCATCCGTACACAGGTAGGAAGAGCCGAAACGCAGGGAAGCGACCGCATGCGAATCAACAAATCGACGCGGCGACCGTACCACTTGAGCTCGATGGCTGGCCATGATAGACAGACAGACGCCCCGGCCATACGGGCGTCTGGAAGAGCTCGGTGGTTCCCACTTCGCCTCTGTTGGCTGGCGGGACGAGCTCGTCAATCGCCATGGAGAGCGGACGGGCATCTGCTTCCACGGAGCGCGTGAGTGCCTCGTTACAGGTCGCTTTTTTGTTAGTGTTATTTTGTCAAAGAGCTGTCTTTTTTGGCGCAAATACATATCCCACGATGTTGACACGACACTTTTGAGCTCGGCCCGCGCTTGTGCTGCAGCCAGCAGCAGCGCCAAATCGCTCGGAACTTTCCTGAGCTTTGAAGTCCTCATCCGATCAGCAGCACGCTCATTTGGTTTGTCTGTAACTTCCGGAAATCCAGGCATTCCTTCGTTCATTCACGCTTCCATGGAGCGGTTCGGAGGCTCTAGTAAGCGCTGCTGGATGTCTAGGAATGTTGGGTACGAGCCTGCACCATTACTAGCCTCATCTCTATCAGCTGGAGAGCACGCCAATTGCTTGCAAATGGAGCTCATTATTGTGTGCCTTTCAGTTAGTCTCAAGCCTTCTTGCCAGTCGTTGGTCTGCAGAAAGCAGAAGCTGTACTATCAGCGGGAGCTGAGCTCGTGAGGCGGTGTCGTCACGGCCGAAGAGAAAACTCTCAGGCGCTCAGTCTGTCTTTGCTGAGCTGTGGTTTGTCGGAATCGACCGATCAGGACGCGCGAGTCGTTCCCCAGCATGCAGGGTGAGGATTGTGCAAGCCGTTTGGGATTCGCATGCTTGTTGGCTGGCTGCTGCTAAAACCCCGGATATTGTTATTGGACTGCATTCGGATCGAGTTTTAGCCAATCAGAATGTGGTTTACGGACCCCCTGATTGTGCTCGGGAACCACAAGCCCCAGCTCTCATAATCACCGTCCCAGCCTCGTTCCAGTGCTCCAAGACGAGCTCCACATCTCGCTCTCGCTTCGGTTTCCTCAAACGTAGAGGCCGCGCGCTGATCCCATCTTTTCGGGGACGTTCGCAACCAACGCGCAACGCAACCGTTCTCACCAAGATGCAGGAACCTCAGCGCTTAATTAAGGAAGGTCTCGGGAAACACACTTGAGGGCCGCTTGTGTCGTAATAACGGATCGTTGCGGATGCAGATACAGTAGATCCGCGTGAGATCGAGTGTGATTACTTCACGCCCGCGATGAGCGATGAGCGATCGTCAATGGGGGGAAGCGGAAAGGCGCCAGCGCGCAGCAAGTGATGATCGTTCCGATGCTTCAGGCCACTTGGAATCAGTACCTGGAGCTGCTCATTCTGAGCCCCAAGAGCTCCGAAAGGGAACGCTAACCTCTCGGTTTCAACACCGACAAATGTCGCCGCTCTCTCTCTCTCTCTCTCTTTCTCGGACTCTCTCCGCCTCCCATAAGAATCGAATCAGCATTTCGCTAAGGCATCCTCATGGTTCGGAGCCGGCTGGGTTTTTAGGAGAAGAGTAGGATGCTTGCCATGTACAGAGGCACACCTCGCGTCGATGCAGACTGATTCATCCACATGCGCGAGTACAGTATCGAGCCACGAGTTCCGAGCGAGAATGTGTCTGGAAAGCTCTCGTTCTCCGATGGAAATAGTGCCACTGAGTACACGTCATCACTCGGAAAGCCTTGCCTTCTTTTAAGGTGCTTCGCATATTAACACACACGCATCGAGGCTCATCCGAGGCTGTGCGTCCACAGCTGACGTGCAGTTCTGTCGTGCGGATTGCAAATGGCCACCGAAGAAGAAAAGCGTCCGTCCCAAGCGGCATTCCGAAAGGCCCCCCGGAAGGCGTTAGGCCGCAGGAATCCCCTGGTGGGCGTGTTGGTAATGCGAACTTTGCAAAGCGGCCCCCTAATAGCAACAATCGACAACCGGAACAAGGCAACTTCAACGTCGACGGACGGACGGAAGAGTGGCGAGTATAAGAATCGCAGAAGATGACAACTGTGCGCCGCTACGGAGCCTCTCGAGCTGGGGCCATCGTCTCATTGGAGACCGAGGATGCCACTGTGCGGGATACCCTAGGGCCATTACCAGCGTTGGACAACAGGCCGAGCCCTGGCCTGAGGCACGCCACTTGAACGAGGCTACAACCGCTCTCTAGGTCTACAGCGTACAATGTAGGTCTTGCTCGACGGGCCTGGAAGACAAGCAAGCGCGCTGGCTCTGACTTAGCGTCGGCACCTCGGCTCATTGTTTGGCTGCCTTGAAGGCGCCTTTGCCTCGATCTGAGCCCTTTAGAGCGAGAGGCTTTGCTGCTATCAACTCTGTCGCTTATAAGAGGCGGTGGCTGCTGATTTAGCAGCTTCAACGAGAGCGATTTGCTGCGATTTGCAAGCGAGCGAACTGCGCTGGATCACAATGTGATCCGTGCATGCCATGTACGCGGCATCGGTGTGCCTGACCACGTGTGGTGCGGTGCTTGGAGCTTTGCAATCCGCTGGCACGAAAGCGATCGCTCTTCTTCATTCCCCTGCGACATGGTTTTCTATAAGAGCCGATCCGACAAGCGCCTCCTTCCTTCCTCTCTGACTATGGCGCTCACTCCCCATCGCGCGCCAAGCTCTCGAAGGCGACAGCAGAAACATGTTGGTGGGATGTTATATTAGCGCTTACGTGTGGCAGCATCGTGGACTCCTCGCTCCCGCGCGATTTGACCGTGAGGCGCGCTGAGGCCTCCCTCGCTGCAATCATCACATGCGCAGACCGAAGCGTATTCTTAACCGGGAGGTCTCTGTTTTGGAGAATTACTAACCACAATATCCATGATGGCGTTATTCGAGCCACCTCTGCTCTGCAACGGCGTGCGATTGGAGACCGCTGCTCTCGTGGCTTGGTCAGCGTGGCGCTTTGAATGAGAGCCATCCGAATTCCGTCGAACGTCTGAAGAGCAAATTATATATATAGTAGAACGTGTTCTAAAACAAATCGACCACAGACCAAAACCAAACAAGACAAAAAACACTGTAGCCTGCACCAAAACCGCCCAAAACGGTTTTGTTTTCCTCTTCTTCTTCTTTTCTGAAAACGTATCTTTTTCTAATCGCTTCATCACGGTCTGACGATGCGACGAGAATGTTCATTGGTTGGGCCACATAACGTTTTGCGAG
>JAASFQ010000829.1:0-13620 GCA_023333845.1 Globisporangium polare | reverse complement strand
GCTGTTGTTCCAAACTCACTCTATGGCAGTGTCCGAGACGATGACTTCAACTACCTGTCGTAGTGCCTCCATCGTCGAGAGCTGGGGTCTTTGTTCCGTTTGTTGCTACTTGCGAGCGCGCAACGTGTGGACACGCATGCGGAGGCAATAACGCAGGAAACCCAAGCGACGTCCAGCACCACCGTCACGGTCAGCTGTGCTCTAACGGCGGACGGCGTCATGCACAGCGGCAGCCGAAACAGGGTCGAAAGCCATGAATGCAGGCTGATCCTTGTCATTTGTGTTGCTCTGTCGAGTGTATTTGTTTGGGCTTTGGGAGCAATCTTTTCTGCATCGCTGGAAGACAAAACCCACAGGTTCTTCTCCGATACCGATACGTTTGGTCGAAAACCCGTTGGGGGGTTCCGCCTTGACAAGAACGCGGGTGGGCGACATCGCACAGCACTTGTCCCCACTATGCCTCGTGAAGGGCCACAACCAGAAAACGACGAGATTTTGAGACAAGTCGGGTTTTTGCGATGTCGCCCACCCCGACGATAAATCGGTTCTGTATCGGTATATACAGATTATTACTATACACCGTACTACCTATGCAAAAACAACAGAAACTTGACAACAACACAGGCAGAAGGCTTGGACACTCAACAAGAGCAATGAGGCAACGCCAAACTGCCGAAGCCGTGTGGATTGGATTCCAGCTTCCACAGGCTTGAGCAGTTTGGTGCTGCCTTCATTCCTCAGGAACAGGGAACATGGGCGGAAAACAGGGCTTCTGACCCTTTTTCATAGCGATTTCCCCCACCCGTAAACCCTCTTCGAAATGGTCAACAAAAGCTCGATTGGCAATTCCACCAGCGTAAAAACCTCTCTACGATAATAAGTCCACACTCCTCTCTTCCACACAAAACATTCGTTGGCTCTGCGCCTCTTGACACACTGGAAAAGCTCAATTGGCTGGCACAACGCAATAGCACCCGTCGACAGTCCGTCCATAGTCCATAGTCCATTGGCAGCAGCGAGACAACAGAACAGCTACGATGGTAAAGAAGAAGGTGGACGCGCGCGTGCGCGTGCTGCTGGAGAACTGCATCAAGGAGAACTTCCGGTCCTTCGTGGTGCTCGTGGGCGACCACGGCAAGGACCAGGTCATGAACCTGCACTACATGCTCTCCAAGGCGGCCGTGAAGGCGCGCCCCAAGGTGCTCTGGTGCTACAAGAAGGAGCTCGGCTTTTCGACGCACAAGCAGAAGCGCATGCGCCAGATCAAGAAGCAGCAGCAGCGCGGGCTCTACGACGCCAACAAGGACGACCCGTTCGAGCTCTTCATCTCGTCCACGGACATCCGCTGGTGCTACTACAAGGAGACGCACAAGATCCTCGGCTCCACCTATGGTATGTGTGTGCTGCAGGACTTCGAGGCGATCACGCCCAACATCATGGCGCGCACGATCGAGACCGTGGAAGGTGGCGGCGTGTGCGTGCTGCTGCTGCGCACCATGTCGAGCCTCAAGAAGCTCTACACCATGAGCATGGACGTGCACGCGCGCTTCCGCACCGAGTCGCACCAGGACGTCGTCGCGCGCTTCAACGAACGCTTCATCCTCTCGCTCTCGAGCTGCGAGCGCTGCATCGTGCTCGACGACGAGCTCAACGTGCTGCCGATCTCCAAGCACGCGCGCAAGATCGAGGCGCTGCCACCCTCGGACTCAGACTCGGAGCTCACGAAGGACCAGTTGGAGCTCAAGGATTTGAAGGAGTCGCTGCGTGAGACCCAGCCGGTCGGCGCGCTCGTGGACCAGGCGCGCACGCTGGACCAGGCCAAGGCCATCCTGACCTTCGTGGAGGCCATTTCCGAAAAGACGCTGCGCTCGACCGTGGCACTCACGGCCTCACGCGGCCGCGGCAAATCAGCGGCGCTCGGCATGTCGCTCGCGGCCGCCGTGGCCTACGGCTACAGCAACATCTTCGTGACGGCGCCATCGCCTGAGAACCTCAACACGGTCTTCGACTTCATCTTCAAGGGCTTTGACGCGCTCAAGTACAAGGAGCACCTGGACTACGAGATCATCCAGAGCACGAACCCGGAGTTCAACAACGCGATCGTGCGCGTCAACATCTTCCGCGAGCACCGCCAGACGATCCAGTACATCCAGCCGAACCACCACGAGAAGCTCGCGCAGGCCGAGCTGCTGGCGATCGACGAGGCCGCCGCGATCCCCCTCCCGGTCGTTAAGAAGCTCCTGGGCCCGTACCTGGTGTTCATGTCGTCCACGATCAACGGCTACGAAGGCACGGGCCGCTCGCTCTCGCTCAAGCTCATCCAGAAGCTCCGCGAGCAGCAGGGCAGCGCTGGTGACGCCGCCGCGCACGCCGCCTCGGGCATCCACGGCGACAACAAGCAGCGCAAGGGCGAGCGTAAGCTGCACGAGGAGCGCTGGCAGGCGGCCAGCACGGCAGCCCACGCGGCGGCCTCAGGCGCGACGACCGGCCGCGTGCTGCGCGAGGTGACGCTCTCGATCCCGATCCGTTACGCGCTGAACGACCCGGTGGAGAAGTGGCTGAATGACCTGCTGTGCCTCGACGCCACGAGCGCGTCGCACCGCATCGTGGCCGGCACGCCGCACCCGAAGGACTGCGAGCTCTACTACGTGAACCGCGACTCGCTCTTCTCGTACCACAAGCTTTCGGAGAGCTTCCTGCAGCGCATCATGTCGCTCTACGTGTCGTCGCACTACAAGAACCAACCGAACGACCTGCAACTGCTCTCGGACGCCCCAGCGCACCACATCTTCGCGTTGCTGGGACCGGCGGCCGAGTCCCAGGGCAACGCCGGGCAGCTTCCGGACGTGCTCTGTGTTGTCCAAGTGGCGCTCGAGGGCGAGATCTCCAAGGAGTCGGTCAAGGCGCAGCTCGCGCGCGGCCAGCGGGCCTCAGGCGACCTCATTCCCTGGACGGTCTCGCAGCAGTTCCAGGACTCGGAGTTCGCGTCGCTCTCGGGTGCGCGCGTCGTGCGCATCGCGACCCATCCGGACGTCACGGGCATGGGCTACGGCTCGCGCGCCGTCGAGCTGCTGAGCAAGTACTACCAGGGCGAGATCACGGGCGACGTGCAGACGGAAGAGGCCAACGCTAAGGCCAAGAAGGACGAAGAAGACGAGGAGGAGGAGGACGCCAAGCTGCTCAAGGAGAAGATCAAGCCGCGCAAGACGCTCCCGCCGCTGCTGCTGCCCATCGACGAGCGCCCGTGCGAGCGCCTGCACTGGTTCGGCACGTCTTTCGGACTCACGCTCGGCCTGCACAACTTCTGGTCGCGCGCGGGCTTCAAGTCCGTGTACATCCGCCAGACGGCCAACGAGCTCACGGGCGAGCACACGGCTATCATGCTGCGCGCGCTGCGCTGCGACGACCTGCCCGAGTCGCCCGCCGCTGGCTGGCTCGACGAGTTCGTGGCCGACGCGCGCCGCCGCTTCGTGTCGCTGCTCTCGTACGAGTTCGCGACGTTCCCAGGCGCGCTCTCGCTCAGTCTGCTGAGCGACGAAGCTCCTGGTGCAGCCACCAAGGCCAAGGACGCCAGTGATACGGCTGGTGGCGAGCAGCGCACGCTGCAGCGCAGCGCCACGGGCGAGATCAAACCCGAGGAGCTCAACATGGTGATCACGCCGTACGACGTGAAGCGCCTCAAGTCATACGCCAAGAACATGGTGGACTACCACATGATCATGGATCTCATCCCGTCGCTGGGCCGTTTGTACTTTTTGCAGCGATTCCCCAACATGACGCTCTCGTACTTGCAGCGCGCGATCCTCGTGAGCATCGGCCTGCAGCACCAGTCCGTGGACGTGATCCAGAAGGAACTGGGCGTGCCGTCCAACCAGCTGCTTGCGCTCTTCAACAAGGCGATCCGCAAGTTCCTCGCGCAGGTCGAGAGCGTGATGGAGAAGCAGATCGCGGTCGAACAGCAGGAGCAGGACAAGAAGACGGCCAGGCTCGCGGGCGTCTCGCAGGACATGCGGCCGACCGAGCAGAGCCTCGCGGACGAGATGCGCGACGGCGCGAGCGAGGCCAAGAAGCTGCTGCAGAAGGAGATGCTCGAGAACCTCAACCTCATGAAGTACGCCGTGCGCGGCGAGGACGCCGACTGGGACGAGGCGCTCACCGCCTCCAAGGTCTCGGCGGAGGGGAATGTGGTCGTGCAGGTCAAGAACAAGAAGAAGGTTTCGGCCCCGAAGCGCGACGCGGCAGAGGCGGAGGTGAGCGCCAGTGGCGACAAGAAGCAGACCAAGAAGGCCAAGAAGGGCAAGTACGCCAACATCCAGAAGAAGTAAACCAAGCACTCACACACACAATACAGTCAACCCTTTGCATACAATATGTTGTTTATTTGGCTGTTGGTGTCGATATCTAAAGAGCTACAAATGGGTGGACACGAGGGCGTCTCTTGACGCCTACTGCTGTGCGCTGTCTGTGGTTGTGCTGCTGGTGGCGTTTGTGCTCTTGGGCTTGCGCACGACGTCGCCTGCGCGCCGTCCGCGCCACGTGTTGGTGTAAAAGTCCCAGTCCTTGTCCACGCCGGCGTCCTTGGAGCCCGTGTTGAGGTACACGCCACGGCGGATCTGCGTGGCGTTGAGCGAGTCCTCCTTGCGCGTCAGGTTCTCTTTCTGTTTGTTCGCCACACACGCACATACACAGAACAATAAGCGAGCCATAGAGTTCTGTTCCCCCCAGCGCCAGTCATCATCACGAGGCTTCCAGCGCGTTCTCTTGGACGCGAGTGTTTACTTTGTGTGACGTACGCACCTTGCCAAAGTGCATGACGAACGGGATGGAGAAGAACGCGGCGCTGACTACCAGCGCGAAGGCCACGATACCCGAGTTGCTCTTCTGCTTGGGTGCGCCGCGCTTCCTGGCGCTCATGGCCGCGGCCGCCGCCACGAGCTGCTGCTGTCGAGAGCTCATTGCTGCTGCTGATGCTCGCTGGCAAATGTTGTCTCGGGCATGTGACGGAGACACGTGCTGGAATGTTTCCTATATTTCTATTGTGAGACTACAATCAAACGTTACTCCGATACCGGATTATATTAGATCGGAATTTGATCTTCGAAACTCAAGGTGAATTCATTCCTCAACTGAAAGTGAAACCACTCGGTGAGAACTGGGACTGATGTGTATAATGGCTTCAAGTGCTCTTAAAGACTGTCGCCACTTCGTCCATCTATAAGAGCAGGCAGACTCAATGGCAAATGGTCTCGGTGGCTTGAGGGAGGTCACGGTGCAATGCAGAAGGCTTGCAGTCCATAGTTTCCACAAGTGTAAGCCTGCCCGCATGGAGATGTAATGCGCCGATGATGCATTGCAGCAAATCAGGGCGTGAATGTCGAGTGTTGTTTGATTGCACGTCTGGTTAGCAAGGCTGTTTAAGACTCCAACTCGAATCTGCCCAAGCACGAGCAATGACACTGCGAGCACTTTGAATGCTGCTGTGTGCGTGTGAAACTCCGCGCTTTGCATCATCATCGGAGAGCCGAACAAGATTGCGCTCTTCGTGGCCCAAACCGGCTGCTGCTCTTATAAAAGAAGAAATTGTCCGAAAGAAAGAACCGTCTGTCTTTGCTGATCGCTTCTTTTGGATTCCGCTGACTTTGATAGAAGCCCGTCCACTCCGGCTGATGAAGTAAACATCGCTCCACACAACTCAGGCATTTATAAGGCATCTGTCCTAATTTACCAAACCGATGTTGCCTTTGACGGCTCTATTCGGCTGGACAGTCTGCAGCAACAAGAAAGACAAGACTCCGTGCTTGCGCGATGAAGCCATCTGCTCTCTCAAGAGAGACTGTGGCACAGTGAGAGGACGAAAGATTGCACCAAGCAGAGTTGGTGCAACATACCCAACGGTATCTTGGCATTTATATTCTACTTTACCTGCTTTTGCGCCAATAGCACACGCGGAAAGCGCCACCTTGTCAATTCCGCCGTCACGATTGGTCTCCTCGTTTCCTCAAATCGCTCTCGATTGGGTAATCGCCCGCACTCTTGAAGATGCGTGCTCCGAAGCAACAGCCCAAGAAGAAGAGCTTCCAAAAGCCCAAGAGCTCGCCGTTGTGGACGGGCGCGATCCTGTGCGGGTTGGCGGCGCTCGTTGGGTACGCGACGCTGCAGTACGCTTCCTGGGGCTTCGGCACTATTGACGACGCCCAGCGCGTTGCAACAGCTCATTCCGCGACTTCTCTCGACGCACACAAGCCCCCACCAGCACAAGCCACCTCCTCTTCCTTTTCAACCACCATGGCCCTCTCCGTCCCCAAGCAGCGCGCGGTCGCCGCGGTCATCGGCGGGTTCGTGAGCGACGCCGCCACCATGGGTCTCCACTGGATCTACGACGACGCCAAGCTCGCGGGTCTCGTGGCGCAGCAGCCAAACGGCCCCGAGTTCTTCAACCCGCCGTCGTGCCCGTTCTACAGCTACCCGAGCGGCGCGCTGTCCCCGTACGGCGACGAGGTGCTGCCGCTGCTGCAGGACGTGGCCACGCGCGGCGAGTTCGACCCCGTGGAGTTCGGCACGGTCTCGTACCACGCCGCCAAGGCGTACACGGGCCGCCTGAACCACATCTTTAAGGAGCTCGTGGTCAAGGGCGACGCCGGGCTCAAGTACCCGAACCTGGCGTCCGAGAGCAAGGACTCGCAGGGAGCGACCAAGGCGCCCGTGCTCGTCGCGCGCTACATCGACGCGCCAGTTGACGTGCTGCTGGAGAAGGTCGTGCAGGCCACCAAGGTGCACCAGATCGGCGTGGAGGCCGAGGAGGCCGCTGTCGCCACTGCGCTGCTGCTGAGCCAGGTCGTGCACGGCGTGTCCATCAAGGACGCCATCGCCTCGCTCGTCTCGAACGACAAGGTCGGCAGCGCCACGCGCGAGCAGGTCAAGCAGGTGATCGACGACGTGAACGCCAACAAGTTCGCGAGCGCGATCGCCGCTATCGGCGCGTACGGCAAGCCGTGCAGCCTCCCAGGCGTGCTCCAGGGCTCACTCTACGTGCTGCTCACGTCCACCAGCTACGTGGACGCCGTGCGCGCTAACATGGCGGCGGGCGGCGACAACTGCAGTCGCTCGATCGTCATCGGCGCCATCTCGGCGGCCGCCGCAACGCCGGGCAGCGACCCCGTGCCGGCCGAGTGGAAGCAGAAGACCACGCGTTACGAGGAGATCAAGGCATTCGCCGAGAAGCTCGTCCAGTAAGCGTCTGCTTGATCAGGAGGAGCCCATTGCCCACCATTGCACACACCAACAGAGAGCCCAGCTTTTGTCTCTCACTTTCAATCGTCGTGTCTAATAATCTGTAGCAAAACCAACCAAAACACTATGAAACCCAAGGCAACACGCACATTCATTCACTTGCACTTCTGCTCTTCACTTCAGTCACTGGGCTCTCTTCTCTTCTCATGCACCAGCTCTTCATTCTCCGGCTTCACTACTTCCATCCAGATCAATGACCAAGGTTTAAACGCGCTGATGCAAGCCTCTCGCTTACTTGTAGAGCACGAACTCAAGCTCGTCGCAGTTGCGGAACTGCTCCACATCTGTACCAATGTACTTTGCCAGCGGGTCGATGCCGGAGAACTTGATCCACTGCGCGAACGTGCGCTTCGTGCCGAGCTTGAACTTGTCGAGGTCCGTGCGGTCGAAGTCCTCCTTGGTGACGGGCAACCCGAGCGCGTAGCGGATACGACGCTTCGAGGCCTGCTGCACCACGTAGCGCTCGCCCCAGTCGCGCTCCCAGACAACCTTGCGCGGCTCGTACCAGTGGTACACGATGTCCTCGGACGGCACATAGAAGTCGTAGCCGTGCGTCCAGAGCCGCGCGGCGCGCGAGTACTCCTCGCCGTGAAAGAGGTACGGAGTGTACGGGTCGTTGCGGATCTCCTTGGCCTGCTTGCAGTTGCCGAAGTTGAAGCCACCGGCGAGCTGCGACATCAGGCGCGGCTTCGGGACCGTCTTCTTGTCGAGCCAGATGGGCGCACCGTACTGGATCATCGAGTCCGGGTCCTCCGACTCGATGCGCGACGTACACATGAGCTGTACGTTCGTGTCGGTCGCCATGGTCGCCATGTGCTCCGTCGACTTGGGGTACACCGTGATGATCGCGTTCGGGTTCTTCACCGACTCCCACTGCGCCACGACCTTCTCATCCCACTTGTCGATGAACACGAGGTGTGAGTCGATCGCCATGCAAAAGTCCTCGTCACCGATCGCCTTCTCTGTCTCGTAGCGCGCCGCCGTGGGTCCCTACGGTCATTGCATTCGCATTGTTAGTGTGAGTCAATGGCGCACAGGGCACGAGAGAGAATGACATGACAGGAAATCCCTGCGTACCTTTGCAGCCGCGGCGTCGATCTGGCTCGAGACGATCTGGCTGCGGCGGCACGCAGACTCGCCCACGAGCTCGCAGAAGACCTCCACGCACTGTTTCTCGCTGTCCTTGGTGTAGATTTGGTCGAAGACGCTGATCTTCACCAGGTCGGGCGACAGAGCATTGTCGAAGATTGACTTGAGCGTCTCCGAGCATCTGCAGTTTGTTTCGCGTACATACAGGGGAATTACAACATAGAGCATACACACAGCCCAGTGAGCAACACGCCATGGATCGCCATCGTAGAGGGAAACACAGATACAGATACATATATCAATCCTCCGCGAGCCTCAAACGTACCTCTTCGAGTCACGGTAATTGGCGATGAGGATCATCGTGCGGCGGCCGTTGACGATGGTCGCGGGATTCTTGGAGGCCACATTCGCCCTTGGCGCCGTTGTGGTCGTGAGCAGGTCCTCGTCCCTGCGCAGCCGCGAGTTGCGCCCCTGCAGCGCGGCGTCCTGCGCCTCGTTGGCCGTGTACTGCTGCAGGTAAAGGAACTCGTAGAGCACGACGATGAGGCAGATGAGCGGGAAGACCATGAGCACGCCGAAGCGCAGGTCCCAGCCGGCGCGGCGCCGATCCCCCCGCGGGTCGCGCGCGCTTACGCGGCCGTGCGGCTGGAACTGGTTCATGAGACAGCGACAACACTTGCGTTCCTCCGCTCTGCACGTGTTCGTCTGCCACTTTCCGAATGACGTACAGCGCGGAAAGACAGCGCACGAAAATGACATTTTAGACACAAACTGGACGAAACCTGACTGAGTGCTCGTCTCCGAAATGTATTTTTATGCAGTCTCGTGAGACAATGCCAAGAGTCTAAAATGCGATTAATGTAGGATAAGATACAAAAGTCCCATCAGGCATGTCGATTAGCCAAACCCTAGCTACAGTTTTCGAGCCAACCACTAATGAAACGAGCCGATATAGAAATATTCACAATATTGCCCAATCAGAATGGACGTGAAAATTTACAAACGCGCTCACAATTACTTTGACAATTCATACCAATTACACAAGAACAACTCATACAAACATCAACTCAAGACCAACATTATTCGGGATTACGATTTGTTTACCAACGTTTTGTTTTGGGCAACAACCCAAGTTTCAACGTGTTGTGGAAGCGGAATTTCGGTCGCTCAGACCCCGCCTGTCATTCTGAAAGATGCAGCGCGTGGACTTGACGTACCGCTAGGTACAGCAGGCCAGGAATCGGCGGCAATGAAGTGCTCTAGTGAGTTCTTGGCACTGGCGGGTATGAACGAAGGCTCGCTTGTGGCCATCAACGTTGTCCTTTCCTCTGGCGGTGCTGTCCCTCTTCCGAATTTCTATTCATTGCTAACTGCGTTTTCTATATTCCTGCAAACAAAGATGAGCGCACGCGCGAGTCTTCTTGCTAAGGCAACGGCTGTCGGCTATATGTCACAGGTCGTTAACCTGCTGCGAGAGCAGTTTCCCACGCATATGATTGATAGCAAGAGAATAGGGAAAATACGAGACAAGATGGCGAGCGTCATTGAAGAGCGGAACCTGCTTGCAAACGTGCAAACCAGGGATGCTCCAGGGTGCAAGCTTGATGATCTGCGAATCTTAGTACAGGAAACCGTAGTAAAAGGCGCTGGGTCAGGCCTCAAGAGCCTCCATGATGCAGCCATTCTAACACTTATGTGGCATACATTTGAACGCGCGATAGACACCTGCTTCGCCCGCAAGAGCCAGCTATCAGTTGCAGCATCAGGCGAGCTGTTTCTCCAAGTGGCACGCATCAAGCCCTCAGTTGTCCAAGGCGTGTCGATCTACAAGTCAGCTGAGCGCTGGGAGCAGTGCATGCTCCACGGCATCGGGATGCTCTTCGCTGGCTCGCCCGAGCCGGCTAGCTATGTGTTTCCTCTTGTGCCCCGGGTCGCCGTGTCCGACTTGCCAGGAGGTCAGACGTACAGCCAGGACGAGGCCATCCTCTTCTGGGAGAGCCTCGAGGCGAAACAAGAGTCCAGTGCAGAGCCACCAGCGAAGCGAGTGCGAACGCACCCGAACATCTCCAAGTATATCAACGACTTGATCGACGTGGCGTCGCAACACGCGAGCTCGACCCTAGCACCCGACGCATCGCAAATGACCCCCGAGCTGAGCAGCCACTCGCTGCGACGCGGTGCCGCTGCGTACGCAAACGCGTGTCCCAAGCTCGCGATCCAGTGGATCCCCACTCACGGTGCGCGGCTGCTGGACTCGCTGACAAAGGCGTTTGCCTACGTTGACACGACCACGCGCGAAGACCAAAGTGTTGGTAAGGTGCTCGCCGGCTTCAAGGACCCAGATCTCCCCTAAGCTACGTCCTCCATCCAAACGCTGAAGCAGCAGCTCTCTAATCTGGAGTTTGCGCAGCTCGCGACTCTGCGCTGCAAGCTCTTCGTGAACGTGACTGGCTTCACAGACTCGTCGCTAAATGTCGCTCCAGGCGTGCTCGACGCGTCGTTGGCGTCAATGCTGATTCACCTGGAGGAAGTTGGGAGCGCAGTGCACAAGCAACAAGAGGCTACACATCCCATTATATTTACCGGTTTACGAGGCAATCGACGCGACGAACGTGGCTCTCAGCTCTCGGCTGACGATGGCAACGTGCGTTGGCTGGGGAGAGCACATGCGCACAACGTGGAAGACCGAGAACTTCGCTCAAGCCGGCGCAAGCTGCAGCGGCGACTCCGCTGTGCTGACGGCAGCCATCACCCAGATCATGACTTCGATCAGCGCCATGAAGCGGAAACTGGACAAACTCGTCGCCGTGCAGGAGAAGCAAAGCGAGGAGCAGCGCGCGACCAACGAAGAAGCAGAGCCATCGCCGTCCATAGCGATTCGACCGCAAGAGCGCGCCACTGACGTCGCCCCAGAGGCCACGACTCTCGCTGCGTGCATGTACAATTGGTACATGTCCGAGCTCTGGCACACCGTAAGTGACAAGAAGCAGCAATTCGCGCGAGCTGACCTGAAGGCATGCGTCAACATCATGATGGTCGCCAGCGGCATAGTGCTGCACGTACCGCCAATGCCACTCGATCGTGGCGCCGCCGCGTTCGGGCTGTGGAAGCAGTTGCTCTGGTCGCTGGTGGGGAATCTCGATCGCTCGACAAACGAGCGCCTCCACGCACTGGACGGCAAGAAGCTGACGAAGAGGACTGGATCTCTGCGAAAGAGTTGGAGTCAACTGCGAGGTAATTCGCGAGAGGCGTACGACGCGCTGTGCTCGAACTTTGTCGCGCTGAAGTCATCTGGTGTCGTGCTCGACGAGTGCACACCTGCCACGCATCTGTGGGACGCTCAAGACATGCAATAGATTACGCAACTAGGCTAAATACATATCACACTTTACAAAGCATTCACTGCGCTCAACACAGTATTCGCATACGAAGCACACCATACACCACAAACGCTGCACGTGATGCAAAAGCTACAGCATTCAACGCCACATTTCACACAAAATTAGGCAAGATATCGACGGCCGGGATCGAACCGGCGTCTCCGAGACAAGCCCGGCGCATTCCCATTAAGCAAAGTCGATGTTTGGTGGTCGTCAGTAGAACGAGATATAATAACCCAAATCTGACGTCGCTGTGGTCCTCGTTGCCATGGCCGTCAGCGGCCGCGCATGCTGTTGTTCTCGGTCGGGTGAGTCGCTGTGGTCCTCGTCGCTGCGGCCGCGGCCGTCGTCGATCTGTTGCTGTTGTGAGCGGCGTCGCTGTGGCCATGGCCGCTGCGGAACTGTGTCCATGGAGCTAACTCTCGGTTCAGCTGTGGCGACACACGGCAAACGACCCGCGTGTCCCTTGCAGTTGGAGACACGCGGCGCGTTGCCCCGAAAGCAATGCCAACCAAGCACGCTATTCTGGGGGTTGGGTTTGTTCTTGTATCTGTTTGGAATCGATAACAAACGCTCGCACATTCCCAGGCCACTTTGTTTCAGAGACCACTACATTAGAGAACGGGAGAAAGGTTGGGAGTGCGTTTGGATTTCGTTTGGAACTCGTGTATTTCTGAATTGTGTAGCACTTTTTCAAAGAACATAAATTTCAATCTTGACCAATGCAGCAATGAAACTTACGTTTTGTGTTCAGCTGTCGAACTGCTTTGTTTTCAGTACGTTTTACTGCACAACGGGATAAGCGTCAAATAATAGTCTTCACATACCAATAAAAATGGTGAGTTGGGCGGCATCAACAAACCACGTGGCCACACACTGCTTCCAGAAGTGTCATAGACTATTTTTGCTCCAAGAAAGTGACAGCACGTTGCCCGGGACATTTATAACATCAATGTTGTCAATCAATGTGAAAAAGTATGGTGAAAAGCTGTGGCGCCATTCATTGTACTCTTCACTTACCTTGGCAAAATCAGGGATTTAAGTAAAGCGAGCTCGTTCATATATCCTTGACTAAAGGTGGATGTATCGCATGACCTCCATCGTGCTTTGGTATTGTTTTGAAGTTGTTGCCGCTGAAATGGCGGTCGCTGAAACGCCATTCCTACCATAGATAAGCTGATTCACCAACCAAACCAACGTTTCGCTTATTTCATGGTGATAACTCGACGTGCGACAAGCTTGCTCGGCAGGCTGGTGTTAAATTTGCCTTGAATAGAAGAAACTGATAATTAGATGCGCAACTGTGCTGAATCGTTGTTTTGGGGTTGGGCAGAATGGAAGACAGGTCTCACATTGGCTTTACTGGATCTCTGACAATTCAGCTACTCACCACATCTCATACCGTCTTGATCGATTGCAACTCGGAGAGGAGGTGGGGCACTTGACGGCCATGCTCTCGAGATACACGCTTCTCGAAGGACACTGTTACTTGCTGACTGTCAGTGGCCAAGACGAGGAGCTGACCCTGCTCGCGCGTTCTGGAAAGTTCGCCTCACTATTAACGATCCGCGGCAGGATTTAGATTCGAGGCCAGCTCGTGTTCGTTTGCTTGTGCTTGATATATCTACGATATGCTGCTTCATCCACTTAGATGAAGCAGGCACCATATTCAACTGCCAGCGTTTCGCACAATTTTCTAACCCACTAGGAGAATATCTACTTGGCTGGAGTTACTGTGGTAGTCGTCGCCGTCGAAAGCGCCGATGTCCAACTGACAAAAGGCGAGAGAGCCTTTCTACGCTCACCAAATCGCACACCGTTCTTCGTGTCGATAACGCCAGTTCCAATGATGCAAAAACGT
>JAASFQ010000828.1:0-13631 GCA_023333845.1 Globisporangium polare | reverse complement strand
CACGCTCGACCTGAGCTACTGCCACCTGGTGGAGGACGTCTCCGCGCTCGGTGACGTCCACACGCTCTCGCTCAGGCACTGCAAGCGCGTGCGCGATGTCTCAGCTCTTGGACGGGTGCACTCGCTGAATCTGTCCGGCTGCGAAGAGATCGACGACGTCTCGGCGCTCGCGCGCGTCCATGTGCTCAACCTGAGCGACTGCAAGCGGCTCCGCGATGTGTCGATGCTCAAGGGCGTCCGCATCTTGGACCTGCGCTACAACGACAGGAGCAGCAGCAATTCGGATGCTCGCGAGGCGGAGCAGAAGTCGAAACTTCATGGCATCACCGAGCTACAGCAGTTCGTGCCGATCATAAAACTCTAGAACTCGTCCTGGACTTGTCGCTCTCATGCTCAACGACGCCAATTTTCCTCCCATCCTCTACGCTTTGATCGTCGCACTCACTCACCAGCTTCGCTCTGGAGCTCAACGTCACTCAGTCAGTCAATCACTCAACTAGCAACAACAGCATGCGGACTTCCCAATAAAACAGTTTTCAATTATACCTTTTCTCGATCTTCGTTTTCGCACTTCGTCTAGCACTACACGTCTCGGTCTTCTTCTTCTCCTTCGCTTTGAACCGTCGACACACTCACTCACACAGCATTCTCTACCTGTAACGTTAGCTTAACCGAAGCGCTGGTTCTGCGATACCTCCGGCTGGAAGCCCTCCGCCAAGAAGTACTTCTCGACAGCATCCGCGACGCCGCGGCCTTCGTTGATCGCCCACACCACGAGAGACTGGCCTCTTCGGCAATCGCCGGCAGCGAACACGCCTTCCTGGGAGGTCTGGTAGTTCCCGTAGGCGGCGCGGATGTTGCAGCGCTGGTCGATCTCCAGGTCGAGCTGCTCCGCGAGCTTCTGTTCAGGGTTCAGGAAGCCCATCGAGAGCAGGACGAGGTCGCACGGCAGCTCCTCCTCGGTACCCTCCACTGGCTTGAACATGCCAGTCTCGGGGTCTCTCTCCGACAGCTGCGTCACGATGTGCGTAATCTCGTTCTCGTCGTTGCCCTTGAAAGCCTTCGTGAACTTGCTGTACTTGCGCGGGTCCTCACCGAACACCGATCGGACTTCGGCGTGACCGTAGTCGACACCGTAGATGCGAGGGTACTCAGGCCATGGGTTCGCAGACGCGCGCGACGGAGGTGGCTGCGGGTTCTGCTCCAGGTTCGTGACCGACTTGCAGCGGTGACGCATGGACGTAGCAACTGCAGCGAAACACAAACGACAAGAGAGATGTTAGTCATCCGCCCAACATACAAGCGATACCATCATAACTCAGACAAGCACGACACTTACTGCAATCCGTGCCGGTGTCACCGCCGCCGATAACCACGACGTCCTTGCCTTCCGCCGTGATGAAGTTGCGGTCCCATCCGCTCTGGAGCTTGCCGTCCACCGTGAGCATCAATCGCTTCTGGTTCTTCGTCAAGAACTCCATCGCAAAGTGGATTCCCTTCAGGTCGCGGCCAGGGATATCCATGTCGCGAGGAACCGTCGAGCCGAGGCAGAGCACCACCGCGTCATTCTCGCTCTGGAGCTGCTCGACTGGCATGTTCACGCCGATCTCAGCGTTCGTGACGAACTTGATGCCTTCCTCCCGAAGCAAGTCCACTCTTCGGTTCACAGTCTTCTTCTCCAGCTTCATGTTCGGGATGCCGTACATGAGCAGACCGCCCACGCGGTCCTCACGCTCGTACACCGTCACGTGGTAGCCCTTCTGGTTCAGCTGGTCCGCAGCAGCAAGACCAGCAGGACCCGAGCCGACGATGGCAACGCGGAGACCATTACGGCGAGGGATGCGCGGCACAATCCAGCCTTCCTCGAACGCGCGGTCGACGATCGCGTACTCGTTGTTCTTGATGGTGATCGGGTCGTCAACGAGACCAGCAACGCATCCACTCTCGCACGGAGCAGGGCACACGCGACCCGTGAACTCCGGGAAGTTGTTGGTCTTGTGCAGTCGGTCAATGGCCTCCTTCCACTCGTCGCGGAAGACCAGCTCGTTCCACTCGGGGATCAAGTTGTTCACGGGGCACCCCGTGTTCGTCTGACAGAACGGCGTGCCGCAGTCCATGCAGCGCGCAGCCTGCACCTTGCGCTCCAGTGGCTCGCGCGCGTCTGTGTTGATTTCATTCCAGTCGTGCAGACGCTCCAGCGTGGGGCGGTACGGGTCTGGCTGGCGCTTGAACTCGATGAACGCGCGCTCGCTCACAATCTTGCCCATGGACCCGTCGCGCTTCTCGAAGAGCTCCTCCTGCTCCTTGGTGTTCACCGCGCTGCCGTAGCGTCGCGTGGCGGTGGAGTACTGGCGGCGGCTGAGACGCACCGCGTTCGTGCGAAGCGTCGACTGCATGCTGCTGACGATGTTGACGAGATTGGGGTCACGTTCTCAGAATCGACAAAAGGTCGCTTCGTGCTTCTTCTTCAACTGACGCGAGCGAAGAGAGTGACGACAGACGGATAGTATGTACGGAAAGACACACGTGGACACGACGATGGCGAGACGAGTCGGCGGATGCACACGAGCAGACAGAGGACGGCCGATCGGTCGGTGGGGCGAGTCGTGCGCGCGCGGTGCAGGTGTGCTGCGGTCTGGTCAAAATGCGAAATGAGTGCTTTTTCCGTGGGTTCTGCGCGCGCGGAACTTCAGATGAATTGCGCAATGCGTTGCAACACAAGCAAAAGGTCGCAATTCACTGCCAATTCTTTCGATGAATGAATTGCGGGAGCTCCGCGTTGCAGGGTCTCTTGCAACTGTTTGCGCCGAGAAAAGACGCTGCATAAATTGATAGAGGTGGCTCAGTGTGTGCGCTAGAAAGGGCGAACGAGCCACACCGTCGGAACCTGGAGCACGTTGGTGGTTTGCTTGGACCACGTCCAGCAAAAGAATGGTGCTCTTTATCGCAAATGGCTCTGCGTTGGTGCGTTGCAACATTTGATACTGCAGGAAGTCTCTGTATATGCGTCCTGCCTTGGAGGGAAGGAACGCACCAACGGGCCAGAAAGCAGTCGCACCTTCCGTGTTTTGCGATCGGGAATTGGGCGACTCCAAGCACCACAAGAAAAAGAGACTCTGCCGGTGCTCGTGACCCATTTGTGCGAGGTATAACATATCGAGGGTTTTTGTTTCGAGATGGGTCGACTGATTGGGCAAACAGCCAGGCACATCTAAAACCAGTACGAGGCAATAGCCGTTTCAAAGATGTCTTCGAGCGTCTCAAGTACAGATGATAGAGTATGTAATTGACGCTCAGCTTCGTGGTTTGAGCTGCACTTTCGAGGTCTGTACTGTTGTCAAATATCGCGTTGAGCGAGCTCGCCCAACGAAGATGAGCCCTCGGCTTTCAGAATGCGTCGATTGCTTCGAGCCATTTTCCCCCGCTCTGTTCTGAAAATTGAGTGGCCCAGAGAGGGTGCTGCTTCAGCGCGCACACACCAGACAAGTCGCTGGACGAAGCCTTGCGTAAACTGCGCTGCTGCGTCGGATTGTACCACAACAGCAACGCGGCAGCTCTCCACGAGCGCTCGTGAAAACAGATCCTTGATGAAACTTGCAGTGATGGTGGGTGTTGCGCACAGCAGCGCAGGTGATGTGATAGGCAGCGCATTGCAGCGGATGGATAGAGCCCACGTGCTCCTCGCCGCATGCCCAGTGCTCCGCGAGCATGGTGTTCTGACGCACACACTTGGCTCGAAAAGACGGTCGCGACGTGGATCTCGACTTCAATTGTGGCGCGAAATGCGCACGTGAAACCGCCGTGTTCAGGGGGATGCGTCGCTGTGAATGCGCAAGCGAAGAGACCCCAAGCAGAAAACAGGTAGCTCGGTGTGGTCCACCTGAACTCATCAGCTGGAATTGCGCACGTCGATGTGATCAAATTGGCCAGAGCACTATCTTTGTATTTGAATGCTGAGAATATTGTGCGAACATGCCAAAAGTAATTGACTTTGCATACGGAAATCAAATACAGCCAGCACCTGTTTTGGTCCGTGTTGACCGCAATGTTCAAACAAAAGATCCGCCATCAAGCCACGACCCTTGCCAAGATCCGCCCACGAAGAGCTCGCCTTGAACTCACCCCTTATCCCCCGATTCAGCTATGGACTCGCTCCCGTGGACGCTCCGCATCGTGCTGGTCATCGTGGTGTGGCAGCTCTCGGGCCCCAGCAACTACGCGGCTGCCACCGGTGCTGCCGCCTCGACAAGCACGCATGGCGATGAGCGGTTCGTGGCATTCCGCTTCGAAGTTCCCGCTCCCGACGGTCCTCTAGCGCTGGGCAACGCAGATGACGAGTCGGGGGAGCTCCATCCGTTTCTAAAGAGCACAGCGACGCTCGCAACCGATCTCCGCTGCTTCGGATGGGTTCAGCAGGCTCATCAGTCCCAGAAGCGCTTCGTGGGCGAGGCGAGGTGTCCGCGACGCAACGCAGCGGCGCTCATGGCACATCTACAACCGAGCAGCGACGCCACCACAGACACAGAACAACTCCTGATAAACGAGGATCTCCCCAGCGTATTCGTGTACCCGCACGCGAAGATCCGCTTCCACTTTCCGCGCTTCCGCGTGCTCTCGGAGCCAAAGTACCAGGGCCGAACGTGTTTCAAGTCCCCGCCTCACGCCTGCAAGGACGATAGAAACAGGACACCACAACACGTTGGTAACGATGCTAACAGTCAGGCAAGTCCACATAACGAGGAGCTCTAAAGAGAGAGCGACAAATAGGCTGGAACTTCAATCTAACAATCCATTAATTACACAGCCTGGTCCGTCAGCCACCACTCAGTCTGTTTAGCTCCTGGCCTCGGAGCGCTTTCCTACTTTCTAAATCTGCTCCGGCTTACCGCCCCTGCTGGTGCAGGTACGTCGCGTTCTGGTTCGCCATGTTGTACGCGCGCTCGGCCGCCATTTGCAGCTCGAGCATCTGGTTGTAGAGCCCCGCGCGCGACTGATTGCCATTGCTGTTGCTGCGCGGAGCACCCGCACCACCCATCGCCGGAGCCATGGGCTGCTGCTGCTGCTGGTAGTACTGCTGCTGCGGCGCGTGCTGCTGTGGGACGTAGTGGTGGTCACCGTTGAGCGGCGTCATGTGCGAGGAAGGCGGCTGCTGCTGCTGCGTGTTGGGCAGGTAGTGCATCTGGTTCTGGTTCTGCGGCACCAACTGGCCCTGCGAGCCGTACCGTGCGAGCTGGTGCTGCTCATGTGGGTGCTGCTGCTGGTAATGTGGCTGCTGCTGCTGCTGGAAGCCGTAACCGGGGCCATCCATACCACCGCCCGGCATCTTGCGGTCCATGACTACGAGCTGCGAGCCGTGCTCCGGCGTCTGCTGCAGCGTCGGGTAGTACGAGCCGTCGTCCACGTCCGAGTACGTGGACGAGATCGAGGGCCACGACTGCATGGACTGCGAGTACTCGGTGTCCGTGGCAGAGCCGCTCGAGTTGTGGCGCTGGAGCTTCTGGTGCTGAGACTGGTGGTGCTGAGGCGCCATCATGGTCGGCGGCCGGGACATGGGGGGCACCGGGTGGTCGCCCATGTGCGTGAGGTGCACCGGAGCTGGCGGCGGCACCTCGGGCTTCTTCCGGAGCGCGTTCAGCGGCTGCTTCTCAAAGGTGATACCTTCAAATGGCGACGTGTCCTTCACGTTCACGAGGCAGATCTTGCAGCACGAGACCTTGATCTTGCCCTTGCGGGAGAACGTCTGCTTCTTCACGCGGCACTTGGTGCAGATCACGCCGCCGCAGCCCTGACACACGAGGTGCGACGACAGCATACCCGGTTTCGCGCGACAGATCGAGCAGTGACTACCCCCAGACTTGGTCACGGGCTGGCGCGACTGCTTGGCCACGAGCGTCGAGAGCTTCTTCGCCTCGGCCGCCAGGAACGCCGTGCTCAGGCCGAAGAGCATCTCCATGGCGCTGCGGTTGTCGCCGACGCCGCCGGCCGTGAGCACGTCGGCGCTCGAGTCGAAGGCGCCCTCCATGAACACGTCCACGAGTCCCGGCTGGTTGCTCTCGCGGAATAAATAACAGAACGACATGTTGGTGCGCACGATCGAGTTGTCCGCAAAGGGCGGACAGTTGCCCACGGGGACCGACTCGAGCACGTGGAAGCCGTAGCGCTCGCCCTTGGCGTCCACGGCGATGCCGACGTACTCGACGAAGCACACGTCGCGGTTGCCGCCGAGCGACCGCGTGAGCTTCCACTTGAGACCCAAGTACGTCGACTTGGTCAGTCGCAGCGTGTGCAGCACGGCGCAGTCGATGAGCGAGTCGTCGCCCAGGAACGACGCCATGGTCTTCATCTCTTCGGTTGACGACTCGTGCAGCCCGTAGATGATGTCGTCGACCGAGCCCTCGATGAGCCCAAAGCCGAGCACCGTGGGCTCGATGCTCTTGCGAGACGGCTCCTCGCTCAGCGTCATGCTGCCCAGTGACTCCTGGTCGAAGCTGACCGAGCCGCGGCTGGAGCTCATGCTCGCGGACGACGACGTGCGCGTGGCGATGCCGCGGCGCGAGTGCGTGAAGCCGTCCTGCGAGGACTCGGAGCCCGAGCGCGAGAGCGACGAGGACGTCGAGTCGGCCGTGGCGCCGTAGAGCCCGAGCTGACCGCCCCCTCCGCCGGCACTGCGCTTGCGGTACACGTGCAGGCGCTCCTTGGACTTGGCCAGCTTCCACGTGCGCGCGTCGACGTTCATCTTGCCGTCCTTGAGGAAGACGAGCTGGTCGCGCCGCGTCTCCTTCACGATGTCGTTCACGACGCCCTGGAACGCCATCGTCTCGTTCGGCGTGAGCTCGAACTTGGGGAAGTACCCCGCGGGAAGCGGGAACCGGAGGTGCATCCTGCTGTGTGTGTGCGTGTGTGTTTGTGTGTGTGTGTGTGTCTGTGGATCGCTTGATCTCCTGCTCACTGTCCGTCGCTGTGTGCTCGTGTCGCTGCTGAGTCGAGAATGAATCGAGTTGCTCTCTCTGCTGCTTTACTTGATCTGCTTACTCTCTCCCCTGCGAGTCTCTCAGTGAGCTCTTTTCCTTTCGCGATGAAGGGGGGAAGGCCCGACTGTGCCGCGTGTGACGTCCGCTTGCAGAGTCGGGGCGCACGCTTCAAGCCTTTTCGCAGCGTGCGAACCAGAGACCGGACCAGTTGTGTGGGGGGATGAGAAGGCGCGTGCCACTCTCCCCCGCCGACCAGAGACCAGACAGCTGAGCATTTGGTGGTCTCTTCAAGCTCGCAAAGCCTGCTGGGCGTGGGGAAAACTTCACTCGGCTGGCTGGCGTCAAGGATCAGCGTCGGCCGGACTGTATGGTCGGCCCCATGGCGCTGGCTGGCAGACGCCACCTGCTGATGCAGTGGCTCGCAATGCCGAAACAGCGACCTCAAGGTGCTCTGTGACCAAGGGATTGGCAACCGTCAAGGTGCGAACGAGTGCCACTCCCTTCACACACAAAACATCAGCGGACCCTGCTGCGTACTTTACGTCTGCAGACAGGTCACGCGTCGAGCAAGAGTGACACGCAAGCAGATTCGAGCGGGTATCGATTGTCCGAGTCTGCTTCAAGAGCGTTTCGGAGCGATGGCTCCGAGCATGCTGTATCACTCAAAAGAGGTTGGTAGCGCGCGCATCCTCCTCCAAAAAAGATGCGCATCCGCTCACTGCTCACTCTTGCTCTCTGCAACTTTTGCCTTTGCTCGCGAGTGTTTATGGCCTCACCTATTACGTATGCTATTTATAAAAAGGTAGCTGTTGCGCCAGACAAAGCGCTGAACAGAGCCGAAACCGCAAGCAAACAGGGACTAAACAGAACCGCACTTTACACCTCCACGCACTTTCTCTGCGTGATGTGACAGATCAGACCATCGGCCCAGATGGTCTGCAGGCTTTTGGCTTTTGGTCGCCGCCGTGAGCGGCAATATGCACGATCCGAGCCACAACAACAGCCCGCTGCTGTAACATCCGAGCCAAAACAGCACGAAACAGCGCGCTTTTCGGCTCCGAGAGGATCCTGACGACTTCAGGCGAATAAGGCGAGCGAAGTGGCTGGCGCTCTCGGACTGAATGGAGGACACTTGTCGCTTGTTTGCTGCTTCTCCTTTGCCTTTCCTCCCAGCACGAGAGGAAGGCGCTTGCCAGTCAGTCGCTCGCTCGCGGAGCTGGAGAGAGTGTCGAGGCAGGCAGACATCCGCCACTTCGCCCACGACAGCGCGACCATTAATAACAATAGAGAGCATCGCCGCCTGGCGAAACTTTACTTGCGTGAGTGTACAGTTCGTGACTGCCGTTGCATTTGCATTTGAGTGGATGCCCAGTGCGGAATGGACTGTACCCATCTGTCTGCCTTTGGGGGAGACCAGCGGATCACCACCACGAGCGCATTCATTTAGGACTTTTTGCCGTCGCATCATGGTGCACGCATTTCAGTAATAGCGCCAGCGCGTGGCAGGCGAGCGAGCTTTCTCGAACTGGCAATCGGCGCTTTCGAGGCGGATATCGCCGGCTGCATCAAACAAACTGCAGCAATGCCAATGGCATAGAAATGCTGCTGGAGCGTGAGGGCATGCGAGCGCTGACACCTTGCACCACGCCTTTGCTATAGATTACGCTGCTGAGCGTGTCCTGCGCACTTGAGCCTCGGCGGAGGGTTTCTTTGATCATCTGGATAGCATACGGCATGCTATCATATCGCACTGCATCAGCAATAGAGAGTCCTCTTTAGAAACTAGTACGCGATGCAAAAGGCGAGGCGGAGGAGATTCCCGCTTGAATCAGACCTGGGATCATCCCCTCGAGGCCATCATCATCACCGCGCGACCGCATCCTCTGTGCCACTGCTGAGTTCGTGCTGCGCGCGTGTGTGTGTACGTGTGATACAACTTCCCAATCGAGCACCAGGTCGGTTGCCTTCTTTTGGCCCAGTCCGCAACAGCGACAGCAGCATGCCTTGGGCTGACTCGATCTGCATGCACGACATAGCTGCTGCTGGTGGTGGTTACGAGCCTGAGTCGGGCAATCGACAAGACAGTCCCGCGTGTCCGTCCATTGCGGCGGTGAAAGCCCCCGCAAAGAAATAGAGCAGAGCAACTCGTCTGTGATGACGGCGTTCGACCCCCCCCTTCCGTGCTGTAAGAGGCTCCGAGTGACGAAGCCAAAAGACGAGCTTGCGCGCGAGCGCACTCATCGTCCGGAGTCCGAAGGTTGCCCTCCCGTCACAATCGGCTCAACGCGAAGCAAGCAAACAGGATGGACAAAGCAGCAGCAGACTTTCAACGAGCCCGTCGTCACGGCTCTGTGCGTAGGTAACCAGCGCACGAGACCGGCCACCACCAGTCCAGTCAGTCGCCTTCAAGAGCGCTTCTCTCGGCCCGCAGCAAGCGATTGTGCGCCGCTTTCAGTCGGCTTATGCTCTGAAGATATCCTGTTGAGGAGCCCCACAGTGCGTTGGTACAATCGCACGCAGAGGCAAGCATTACGTACACCAGCCCAGGACCACCCTTCAATTTAATCTCCAGGCATACAGACGATGACGTCTCGCCAAAGAAACGAACGCCTCCCCGATGCAGCACGCGCCACCATCGCATTGTAGCTTTCTTGGAGCTGCTCATTTCGTGTTGGGTATGGAGCGGCTCGCAAAAGGCGCGGCAGGTTGGGTGGGCATTGACGAGACTGATACTGATCAAGTGGCTGATGATACGTTAGAGAGGCGCTGGCAATCCTGCGAGATGCAATCCTGCCTCTCTCGGACGTGACTGCCTCGTGACTGCTGGGGGTGGCTCGTTGCCTGCTGGTTGCGACAGAATTGAAGGCATGCGTTTGCATTTCATGAATCAAATGCGCTCGACGACAGCAGCAGCGAAGAGGAGGCAGCACAGGAAGAGAAGGAAGGTGACGCATGAGGAGACCGCGAAGTGGTTTCATGCTCGCCTTTGTTGTCCCTGGCGGATAGTGGATATTGTTGCGACGGAGAGGCACGCGAGAGTGCGGATCACTGCATGTGCTGGCATTTAGTCGTGATCAAGGGCGGAGAATGCAGGAAATCTCGATGAGCAAGTCGAGGTGGCTCTTTGCTTCGCCCAGCTGGTGCACGACTGACTGGCTCGGCTGGCTGACTGCACGGGCCGCTGCGGTCCAAATACCGTGGCAGGCGTCAAGCATTCCGGTGCGCCGCCTCCAGCAATAACGCATGGATGTTTCCAAATCTGCATACAAACTTGGATGGAGATCAAGAGCGAGGATCACAGCATGGGACGCAGTTGGTCGTGCTCCACGCGAGGGCGGAAATGAATCACGACGATGGGGGAGAAATCCTAGTATTCAGCCTGACGCTTGAGCAGCGGCAGTAATTTCGGAACTCAGCTGTGAGTGGCGAACTGACCGACTGCATCTGCGCCGTGCAGGACCAGGTGTCATCAGCTCAGCTTCCGGTGTGTCTATTGAGTGCGAGCGAAGGACAAGAAAGGAGCTGGCAAAGCACTCGCGAACGTGGTCACGACTTCGTCCCGCAAATCTGTCTCCGCGAAACGGTTTGCAAGGCGCAGTTGCTAGCCGAAACCGGCGCGGTTACGTTCGCACCGATTTCTCCGCGGTTCGCTGGCGACACATAATATTAGCGAGCCGCGAAGAAATTCGCGATTTTCTCGAAAGTGGCAAAATGGAGTATCGTCTTTTTCGGACGTCAGATTTCTTTTCATATCCGATCAAATACGATACTTCGTAAAAGAACGGAGTCTTTGGTCGCACACGGAACCTCCCTACATTCTGATCCCTTCGCGAATATCGTTCGCTGGTCTTCGTACAATCCGGCACTGGATGGAGCATTGTTGTATACTATTTGTGTGGCTGCGCCCCATCTCGATTATTTTAGGTTCACATAAAAGAGGAATAATTCAATGCCAATATATTTGCCTCAGCAACGTGAGCGAACACACAGCACTCGTAAGTGCACAAGTAGTTGCCATGTCAGCAGGACCACTTCGCAGTGTTTGGTCGATCTCGACACACTTTTGTCGGCGCTGAAGGCGTCAAGCTGCCATGCGGTGAGCCCTTTGCGACGCGCCACCCAACGTCGTTCAAGATCGTACACGCCTCGAAGTGAATATCGCGAGCCTGTTCAAAGAGTGAGATGGCAGCTCACGCATCAATGAAGTATTCAGTCCACGCTTGCACAAACGAGCAAAGCGCCGGTATTAGGCCACACACTCACGCAGGCACACGCATTCACACGCAGGCACTCAATATAGATTTTGGTACCGTCAATGGGACGACGAGGACACGTTCTAAAGTGAGTGTCCTCGTCTTCCCGGCATCATTCGGTTTTCGGTTTCTTTCCTCTGTGCTCTGAGCGAAGGACGCGTGTCAGAGCGCTTTGAGCGGCTCTCAGCCGCTCATTCTTGTCCTCGTGTCTTGGGCCAATAATAGCTCATGAACCCTTACTGTAGCCAATGGATAGCCATACGGATACGAATATATTAAGATCCAATCAGAACTCTCTAATCCGACATTTTAGCCGATCGCTGCACATAAAGTCCAACACTCCCACAAAAGAGACCCCAAAACCAAGCACATGTGGAACTTGTGTGGCGTGTCTTTGTCCCAAGTCTGATTTTAGACCAGATTTCTGAACGTTTTCTTTCCTCTTTTATGTAACCACCTGATCCGTGGTAGGAATAGTGGGACGACTGAAAGGTCGCATGAAACCACTCTCTTCCGATCTTTCAGTGAGGTGTGCCTTGGAGACCCCACCACCGAGTTGGTCTCTCTCATTCCTCAACCTTCTGAGCTCTGATGAGCAGATAGATTCATGGCTCGCTTCTGACCGTTTGGTTCAGTGAAACTCCGAAAGAGGGCCACCAGCAAACGTTTCCACACCCTGGCGGATGTCCACCGGTTGAGCGCTCGACACAGTTCCAATATGCCTCTAAGACCGGTGGCGCGCTCATTGTTCAGTTGCTAGTGAATTGCTTGCCCAACGTTCACGTTGGGTGCTGGTGGTAGGCTACTGTCATTTGACTCTTTCTGCTTATCTTTGCTTTGAGGAGTGAGGAGTTACCTCTTTAATCATTGTCAGAGTTCAATCTGTAGCTTCTAACCTATAACTTAGACTCCTTTTTCTTCTGGAGCTTAACTTTAAGTCTCGATTTAAGACTCTTTGACTTCAAAATTAGCGCGTTCGCGTAATAGTGGAGTCTTCGGTTTATGTGTTGACCATTGACTCGGCTTTTAGTAGCTCAACGCTTGGTATTCATCCTAGATTGACTATTTAGCTGTAAAATCCACCCTTTATTTATGGTCCCAAGCTTCAGACAATGGACATTCAGACTTTTGCTGCTAATACATGGATCAGCAATCCTTGATTAGGGATGTGTAGTTCCCAAATCTTTGACACCCATTAGTTCCCGAAGTTTTTCAAATTGTGCTTCGGGAAGTCCTTTTGTAAGAACATCTGCGGCCATATCATTTATACTACAGTACTGAATGTCTATTCTTTTCCTTTCGTACACCTCTCTGGCATACAAATCCCTTGTCTCAATGTGTTTTGTGGAGGAGTGATTTCCAGGATTCTTAACTATGCTTACAGCGGCTGTGTTATCACACCAGCAAGTCACAGGTTTTGGTTGATTAAGCCCTAATTCTTCAAGTAATAACCAAAGCCACTCGCTCTCTTTCACCCCTTCACTCACTGCAACCAACTCTGCTTGAGCAGTGTGCAAACCAACCATGTCTTGTTTGCTTTTCCACGAAACGCACGCATCAGCGAGTATGGACACATAACCCGTCACAGATTTCCTTTCTTCATTAGAATTTGCGAAGCTCGCATTTGTGTATAGCTCGTACACTACATCCTTATCAGTGCCGTCGTATAGCAACCCATACATCGATGTTCCTTTCAGATATTTCAGTATCTGCTGGGCTGCTCTCCAATGGGTCTTATTGTAGCATGAGAGATATTTACTTAGCTCACGGACTGAGTTAGCAACGTCTGGTCTTGTACCTCTTCCCAGGTACATAAGTGACCCAACAAGTCCCTTATAGTCAAAAGGCTGCGCAGCTATTTGCTCTGCCGTCATTATTGACTCTTTTCTACTAACACACTTACTGCCTGTAGAGTTGGGACTGACTCACACTCACTCATTCCAAACTTGTCCAGGATATCCAGAATGTACTTACGCTGTGAGATCCCAAGTACGTTCCTGCTTCGGTCCCTTTTGATCTCCATTTTGAGCAAATAGTGGATATCCCCTAAATCTTTCATCTTAAATCTCTGAGAAAGCAGATTTTTCACCTCCTTTATAGCCGATAGTCTGGAACCAGCTGTAGTTAGGTCGTCCACATAGACGCATACGATAACTTCATCCTTTACTCCAGAGTTCTCCCACTTTTTCAGGTATAAACAGTACTCTTTTCTACACCTTGAAAACCCAATGGACATGAGAAACTGATGCAGTACCCCATACCAAATTCGCGGGGCCTGCTTTAGTCCATATAGGCTTCTCTTCAACTTACATACCAGTTGAGACCCATCCTTATAGCCAAGTGGCTGAATCGTATATATTTCCTCTTCCAGGTCGCCATTTAGAAAGGCAGTCGAAACATCCATTTG
>JAASFQ010000827.1:0-13634 GCA_023333845.1 Globisporangium polare | reverse complement strand
TTCATCGGCGGGCGCCGCAACTGCATCGGCATGAAGTTCGCGATGCTGGAGCTCAAGTGCACGCTCGCCGTGCTGCTGAGCAGGTTTGAGTTTACGACACTGGAGGACGCGTGGACGATGACGTACGAGCCGGCGCTCACCGTAACCGTGAAGGGTCCGCTGCTCGTGAACGTCAAGTCGCTGGCGCATGGGGAGCTGGCAGCAAGATCGGCTTGATACGGAAGTTGGCTAGTAGTGTCTGCCTGGTTTGTGTGGACTCCGTGGCGACCCAGTCGAGGCGACTGACTGGTGGAGAGGAAGTGTCGCGCTTGGGTGGACAAGTTGGTCGTCGGGCTCATAAAGTTGATGGATTTTCGACAAATCGACGTAACATTTACTGTATCGGGTCCTCCGTGATTATTCCCCTCCCCCACACAGCTCGTTGCACCAAACTCCAATCACAGACACATGCAGCCGATATGTCTTGCACGTCCAACCACAACGGATATAGTGGGTCGAAGCGAGTTCACACACATAACCCGATTCGTGTCTTTTCATGTAGAGTGTCTGGGCTCACTGTCCGTGATGCCAGGCATGCAAAATCACGTAATGGTAACATTTGCGATGTGGGAAGAGAAAGAAAGTGTGCTAGACAGCAAGGCAACAGCGAGACGGTAAAGCTCAGTATCGAGCGTGTCGCTAACGATATAGTGGCGGCACTCAAGTCCTGCCTCAGACGAGCAACACGAATCTGCGTAGAACGAACTGTGTGAAGGCCATGGTAACTTTTTGAATGGTACATGGTACGCCAATAAGAATGGTGGCGAATGGGGAAACATGAGAGTAACTCGTGGAGTATATACGAGCTTTGGGACCCTCTGGACGAAATCGTCCTTTGTGGTCCTTGTCGAAGTCAGCCAGTGTCATCGGGATGAACTTTGCAGCATTCTCCTTCATCGTTGTCTTGATGATGTTTATGTCGCTGACCACGAAGACCGTGCCGCCACCGCTCTGCATACCGTTCTGTTGCGAATGCTTCATCAATCCCTACAGATAACGAAAGCTACTTGAAAGCTACGTCTCCGTCATTGCTTCTGAAAGCACAGATCGAAGATAATCGAACCGGCTGTTTTCTTCACATTCTCGCGCCTGTTCAGTAACTGGAAACTGTTTGGAAACGTCTGGTCATCGGATAGGGGGACAAGCACTCCTCCCGTCCTGTTTCTTGCTGATTGGCCAATCAGGAAGAAATAGCAGCATAATCATCGCTTCCCGGCCAATCATCGAGCACCTCCACCTTTTACCCAATCAAACGTGGGCAAGATTACTCTCGGCTCGGATTCCGTGTTTTCCAAGAGAAGCACAACCGACCTCGGTGCCTCTCTCCGTCACCCCCAGCTCCGAGTTGGTGTCTACCAGCCTTGCCTCCACCACCTCTCAGTCACCCAAAGCGGCCACAACCAATTCAACCCAATGGCGACCAAGCAGGGCCAGCAGAACCAGCAGTCGGGACCACTCGCGCCCATCTCGTGGGACGAGCTCGACAAGCGCAAGTACTTTGTGCTCATGCCCACGATGTTCCTCGGCGTGCGCGCCGCCGTGTACCCGAGCACGCTCGTGAAGACGCGGCTGCAGGTGCAGTCCAAGACGAGTCCGCTCTACTCGGGGGTCTTCGACGCGTTCCGCAAGATCGCGCGCCAGGAGGGCGTCAGGGGCCTCTACAAGGGCTTCGGCGCCAACACTGCGGTGCTCTTCACGAGCAACATCTACGTCTCGGTCTACGAGCTGGCGCGCAAGCAGGTTCTGACTCATACGCAGGTTCGTTTGCGAGTGTATACCAAGGTTTGCTATTGAGTGTCCAATGCGCAATGTGACTGGACTACTGGCTGGCTGTATATACTCACAGTTTAGCGAGAAGGCTGCGAACTTTGCCGGCGGCGCGTGCGCGTCTCTCGCCTCGCAGACGCTCGTCGTGCCGCTCGACATCGTTTCGCAGCGAATGATGCTCGCCGGACAGGGCGGCACCACCCGCAACGGCACACAAGGGCTCCTGGCCGTGGCCAAGGGCGTATACCGCGCGGAGGGACTCCGAGGCTTCTACCGCGGGTACCTCCCGTCGATCGCCACGTACGCGCCGTCGTCTGCGATCATGTGGGGCTCCTACGGCTTCCTCGTACCCGTGTACTCGAGCCAGCTCGTGTCGTGGGGTGCCACTGATCCGTTCTGGACCCAAGGTGAGTGTGCACCTCTATCTACAAAGGCGTGTATGCGAAGCGTATAGTGAACCTTTGAGTTTCCATTGATGACAGTGATCTCGCAGGCGCTGAGCGGCGGCAGCGCCGGCTTCATCACCGCCGTGAGCACCAACCCGATGGACATCGTGCGCACGCGGGCGCAGGTGTACACGCAGTACGGCGTCGTCGACACGTTCAAGTACATTCTGAAGCGCGACGGTGCGCGCGGACTCATGACGGGCGTCTCGGCGGTACGTCCGTCCTTCCTGTGCATCTCTGTGCGGTATCTCGTGATGCGAAGCTATGGATCTTATGCGGCTCTTTGCTTGTGTTGATGGCTGCTTCTTGTGTAGCGCGTGCTCACGAGTGCGCCGTTCGGGTTGCTCGCGTTCTCGTCCTACGAGTTCGTCAAGAAGATGTCCCGGAGGTCACCCGAGGAGCTCACCGTTGCTGCCATCTAAGATCGAAGCTCGCCACACCATCGAGAGCCGATCTGAACCTATTTTGTAGTAGAAGAGGCGTTTATACCTGGAACTTGCATCCGCGCAGAACACTTTCGACATGTTGTTTTAGACAGAACAGACACCTGGTATTCTAAACATAAGGACACCTCCATCATACCTTGAAGAGCTCCCTTCAACTCGCAGTATTCTCGCGGGACACACAGACGGCTTTGACTCTGCGCGCGAGAGAACCTGAGTCCGACGGAAGAAGACGCTTCTCGGATATGCTTGCCTGCCTTTCCATTTGTCCCATCAGGGATCGCTGCAGGATTTCCACATAGCAAGCAAAAGGGTCACTGGGAGTTCATCGAGAGGACATACATGCCATCGCATAAAGCAAGTTTCTTGAGGTTTATTTACAAAATACGTTGGGCTCCTCGCAGCGGCGGCGGCTCGGCATGCGAGTACACAGCATCACACAGGCGTCAACAACGTTCGAGCGCTTAGCAGGCTGGCTTTGGGAGCACAGGCTCTGGGGTTGGCGTGGCAGTCACTGGGACCGGCGCTGGGACTGGCTTGGCAGTGGTTGGCGTTGGGGTGGCAGGCGTTGGCGTCACTGGAGTTGGGGTAACCGGAGCTGGCGTCACCGGAGCGGGCGTCACTGGAGCGGGCGTCACCGGAGCTGGCGTCACTGGAGCGGGCGTCACTGGACCGGGCGTCACCGGAGCGGGCGTCACTGGAGCAGGGGTGACCGCAGGCGCCGATCCCGAGCACGCGAAGTACGGCGTGAGCAGGTTGGCGTACAGCAGGATCTGCGTGTTCGGGATGGTGCACTCGACCGGGTTGGCGTCCTTGAGCGTCTGGGCGAACGTCTCGCACGCTGGAGCGGCGCACATGGCGGCGATCTCGGCGCTGCTGTACACGCGGTACGGCTTCCAGACGAGGCCGGCGCCGGCGTTGCACGTCTTGTCGATGAGGATCGCGCGCAGAGCGGTGGCGCTGCAGACCGGCACGTCGGCGGACACGGCGGCGGTGGAGGCGGCGAGCGCGAGGATCACAGCGGAGGTCTTCATGGTCTTCGGGTGGTGGTGGTCGAGGGGCTTGCGGGGGAGCCGGCGAATCGTCGAGTGAGAGAGGTAGAGCAAAGAGGCTGGTCCGACAGATTTGGGAGAACGGAAATCTTGAACGAGAGGGAGAGAGATAAAGAAAGGCATTCGGTGCAACCGCGACAGGCTCAGCTGTACTCTAGTAGCCAACAACCGGAGCTCGTCGTTGCCACGGATTGGTGAGCCTGATCTTTGGCCCAGCTCCGACGTACCGGATCTGAGAGGGTTGAGTCGGATTCCAAGTCTCTTTACGTAGCGTGGTACGGTTCATGAATGCTGTGCTGCCTCTATGCTAAAAGCAAACAGCTTCGAATTATCCCGTATACGAGTTATTAAGGGTGGGCACATCTCGCTTGCCTCTTGACAATGCAACGCTCGAGAGTGTCACGATTCTTCGATTTCGATTTTCGAGCGCTTTTTCAGCCAAAGCGAGAAAGCATGCTGCGACACGCGAACAAACAAACAAATTGCAAAATGTGCGCGCGTCGGCATCAAGAAGAGTAAAAGCTCTTCACTCCCGAAGACGGAGGGGGAGACGCATGCTGCGAGGACTCAACTCGCCAGCAGCATGTCTGCCCATGCCCTTTACTGTTGACCTCGTAGCAGAAATAGGCATACGTACATTCTGGCTGGGACTACTCTTTCGGCCCTTGACTGGATCTTGACGTTCTTCGGTTTTCGAACATGTCACTCGCGACAAGTAAGCACCGAGAAGCCGATGATAACGCTGCTCCTTTTATCTCCCTCACGCTCGCGCTGTTGTGTTCCGCAGTCTGTGCTGCAGATTTGTTGATCTCCTGTGCGTGGCTGCTGTCAGGCGCTTGGTTCTCAGTGCGCCGCCTGTGACGGCTGTCACGCATTCTGACTGGCAAAAATGCCCACTCCGGCTTCGGACATCTTTGCTGCAGTAAAGTCCCTCGTAACATCAGGACAGGAAGTTTGTATGGGCTCTCGCAACATATGCCTCGCTGTACCAGTCCTAGCGCACTCTTGACACGCATGCTGAAGCCATTCGGATGCGTTTTGTTTCGCTTGGGTACGTTTGGAAGCGCTCGTTCGTTTACAGTAACTTGCTGTGACGAGCAACTTGACGTGCTCGTTCCGGTGGCGAGCTCATATCCTATCTTCGTCTCACGCTTCGTTCTCTATGGCATATGATGCTTCATGAAACAGCCCAAGATGCTGCAAGTCGAGGATGTCGAAGGAACCAGAGAGTTCATCTGCGTCGCGTTTGACAAACAGCTGCAGCGAAGCTCTCGGTTGCGGGGCGAAACGGAGAAACTCGAAGTACAGCAAACACGAAGTCTCACTCTGCTGTGCCCAGCTCTCCTAGTTGTCCAAGTGCGCTTACCCTCTCAGTCTCCTCGATTTTTGCTGGTTTGCACCATCAGATTCTGTACTGTATTTATTGCGCGCGCGGCTCCTCTGGATCCATGCTTTTGGCGTCCAAAAGACTCGTCTCTCGAGCTATCCTCGCACTCACCTTCTGTGCTCGAAGGCACACAGAGTCCTTATTTACACTGAAGACCACGAGCATCAGCAGAAGCATCAATGGCCCGCGGATACGGCGTTGCTACTGTAGTGAAGGTCTTCTTCTTGCCCAGGTTTCCCAGATATCTGTCTTCGTCAGAGCCCGCACGTCGTCATGTTCAGGTCCACCCGAAACGCATCAGGCATCCGATAGTGTTGAGGTTTCACTAGCAGCTTGGTCGGAATGCGTGGCACATCTATTTGAACTGTGGCGAGTGCGCTGCTCTTTGCCAGCGGAAACCGGTTCTAGCGTCTCTATTAGGATAGTACGGCGTGGTTTACTATATCGGTACACTAATGAGATACTTTTTGAATTCGACGATTCCATTCGACGATCAAGACGCCAGCTGCTCTCGAGTCCAAGATGCAGTCGTTCGAGTGCGTCGAGCATCCAGCAAGATCCGAAGCGGGGGAAAAAAGGGGATTCGAAACAAGGCGACTCGATCTCTTTCGACAACGGATTTACATGAGAAATGGGAGACTGCAACCAGTCGTCGTTGCAGGATATCGAAGGCGCGATCTGACACGAAAGAACTCGCAACCTGATCTCAAAACCGAAGGCTCTCCTTAACAGCTGAATCCACGATTGCAGCATCCACTACGCTCTGTCCGGAGCTTGACTGAAATCTCTACGTCGACAGGGGTGCTGGAGCCACAGCAGCGGCCTCCGGCTGCAGACCTTCTAGTGTCCGAATGAGCAGCGCCTTCTCTTCGATGAACTGCGGGTCCTCTGTGAAAGTAGCAAGCCAGAGAGAGCACACACACACACACATCAGTCAGTTGTAGCATCCGTCGTGAGGACAGAATTGCCCTTCTTACAAGTATGCGAAATGGGTCGATACCTTTCGAGTTCTGGAAGTTCTTCAGGTACGCGACGAGCTTCTCGCGGTTGTTGAGCAGGATCTGGGAGATCGCGTCCGGCTTCTTCGGGTTCGCGACAAACACTTTGAACACGTGGAACGCCTCGAACTGGATGTTCGCGCTCGTGTCGCGTAATAAATTCATCATCATCTTCAGGTTCTCCTTCTCGCTGCAGGAAGCAACACACCAGGTCAGTTAGCTGGTCGTCATAGGTGTTACCGACCAGAACATTGCTATCAAAAAGAAACATGGAGACGTACCCAATGTACTTCATCATAACATCAAAATTGGAGCGGTCGAGCAGGATCTCGCCGAGAAGCTTGAGCGACTGGCGGCGCGTCACGTAGTTCTCCGACGTCAGCAAGCTGTTGTACTTGAAGAACACCTACCAAGATGCGACAATAAAGCACTAATCGGGTTAGACCCACTCGCACATCTACTCATGTACGAGGCCACACGCAAGAAATGCGCTTACCTGGTCGAAATGGCTGTTGAAGAACTGCGCCGAGAGGCTCTTGTGGCGCGTCAGCAGGTCCTTGAACGTCGCGAACGCGTCCGAGCCGACCTCGAAGTTCGGGAGGTGCACGTACACGTCAAAGAACTTCCACAGGTCGGACGAGTAGAGCAACTTGGCGGCGAGGAGCTCATGGCGGATCGACTGTAAACCAGAGCAGCATGATCACAGCGGTCGGTTCTTTGCTGTCAGCGTTGTGGTCCGAGACAAAGTACCAGGTCAAGAGGCACACAAACGTACCTCGCGCAGCATCGTGCCGCAGTTGAGAGCGATCTCCGCGTTCTCGTATCCGACCACGAGCGCCGAGAGGATCTCTGGCTGGCGCTCCACGTAGCCAACAAAGCCAGACAGGTCGCGGCGCATGAGGTTATTGAACACCTGCGCAAAGTGCTTGCGCGCCTGCGATGCATCGAAAAGAACATACAACCATCAGACCTCTCCTCGTTGTGCACATCCACAGCCATGAGCGCATCACAACTAACGCACCTCGAACGGCAGCTTCTCGAGGTCCATGATGAGCTTCGGCACGAGGTTGCTCGCCATGAGAAGCGCCGACAGCTGCGCACACTTTTCCGGCTTGGCTTCCTGATCGCCCTAATACAAATGACACAGCACGAGATGCCGACCGGCATCACCACCTTCGACGTTAGTCCACATGTTCTACGCCTCTCTCTCTCTCTCTCTCTCTTAGCGTAAGTAAAAGAGTGAAGGGCCCACGTACCTCGCCGTAGAGCAGGAGCTTCATCTGGTTGAGGCGCTTGGTCACCTCGTCCACCGGCTATGGGAACAAACATACATACCCAACAGTTAGTGTTCAGCTCATACACGCACAGAGAACAAAAGGGGGCATGCCTGCTTACAGTGCCGTCCTTGGCGAGCTTGGGCGGCGCGGACGGGTTCGCGAGCCCTTCCTTGAGCAGCTTCACGAGCTGCTCGGGGCTCTTGCGGCGCTGGAAGATCGACATTTCAGGCGGGGAAAACGAACTACATGCACATAAGCCACATACGCAGTCAGCACACACATACGCATATCCACACGAGCCCCTGCACGCCATACACACATAGAGAGAAAGCGAGAGAGAGAGAGAGAGAGAGAGAGCGTCGCCACCTTGCTCTCTGCGTGCGGAAATGGCGGCACCACTTTTCTATCTGACTGACTGTGTCGTTCTGATGGGCAACGCGCTCCCGCTAAAGTACGAGGGCGAGTTTGCTGTTTTTTCGTCAGGAGAAAACCTCGGGTGTTTTCTGTGGCTGCGCTTGTGACCTTTCTGCTATTTCCTTTCTCGTTTTCTTCCAGACTCCAGTTTAATCAAACTTATGGTCTATCCCTGCTGATTTTGTGCGCGCGTTGTACTTTTCCGTTGCTTTGTATGGTGTAGACCTCTTTTTCGGCAAACATGCCGCGCTTATACGCAGTTTCATGTACGTACGCGTCTATTTCACGTAGTTTACTCGAGGTGAGTCCACCTGGCGGCAGCCCCAACCATAATTGAACCCGCAGCAACAGACAGCAGACAGCAGACAGAGCAGCAGAGCAGTCGGCGACGAGTCCTCAAGAGACGCGCCCCGCCACGCCTCATTCACAAGAGAGAGCAACAACAGCACAGGAGACATCATGGGCAAGACGCCAGAGAAACGTGAGTGACTATGTGCACATGTGTATGTGTGTGTGTGTGTGTGTGTGTGTGTGGCTATTGATCTGAATGCGCATGTGTGTGCTTTGTGTGCGATCAATTCGTCGTGGCAATTGGCACGGACACCAACAGCGAAATGGCTGCATGAGTATCTTTGTGTGTCTGCATTCAAGCCATGCGGTGTTATGCGACGTGAGCAGTGGGTGTTTCCTTGGATGTGCTCGATGGCGTTATGCTTGATGGATGGGTTGACCAGAGAGCTCCTTGGTACTGACTGTAGTTGTTGTTGTTGTTTCTATGATTTTCGGTCCTGTTCGGCAGCGTATTCGTCATCGAGCAGCATGCTCGCGATGGGTCTGCGCTACCGGCGCAAGGTGCCAGTAGTAGCAGCGGCAGCAGCAGTGGACAGCGAGAACAGCAACACGAGCAACAAGGAGAGCACCGCAGTAGCAGTGGTAGCGCCAGCAGTGGTAGCGACCGCCAAGCACGAAAAGCTCAAGAAGCAGCAGCAGCGCCGTCAGCAGGTCCGCAGCAATCAGGACACAAACGAAGAGGTCATCAAAGAGCAACGCGTCGAAAGCAAAGCACAGTCGAAAGTCCACGATAACCAGCGTGAGGATCCTGCTGGTGACGACGAGCCAGCACGTCCGCACGCTTCGAAAGAAGACGTCGTGGTCGCCGTCAGTAGCAGCAGCAGTCAGTCGGACACATCGAGCCCCGTGAAAGACGGTCTTTCCTCGCACACGCGCAAAAAGAAGCACAAGCCTGGCGTGTCGAATCAGGAGACTGCGGTCATCTCGGCAAAGAAGACACTCGAGAAGCCGCGGAAGGAAGCTGTTCGTCCGCGTTCAAAGGAGTCGATCACAGTCACGAAGGAGCCACAGTTACCGATAGCTCTTTCGGTTGTGATGACTACAGCTGGCGAACCGGCGACTGACAGTTCAGAGAAGCAGGAAGCTGTGGTGCCAGCGGTTGCAGACACATCATCATCTGTGGTTGTGTCGCCCAAGGCAAAGCGACAAAAGAAGAAAAAACATAAGCGCACTGTTCCAAACGATCGAGGCGAGGAGGTGAGTGAGGGCGACAAACCTTCAGACATGTCGAGTGTGGTACCGCCTGTACAGTCTGCAGAGAGCGGCGCAGTTGTCCAAATAGCTCCTGTGAAGAAGGAACCAAAGCAGAGTGCTGAGCAAGCGCGACCCCAGAAGGAAGCAAAGGCGCCAGAGCTTCGACGTCGCAAGCAGCTCAACAACAAAAAAGACAAGAATCCGAGCCTGATGAAGCAGTTGCTGTGGAAAGTCAAGGCGATCGCAAAGCCAACTGAACCAGCAGCTGCAGCAACAGCAGACGTGGTGGCCGAGCAGACAATGGCGGCGGCTGTACAGGAAGAGGAGGAAGAGGAGATCGCTTACGCGGCAAAAGAGCGGCATTCGCTGAAGCTCCATGCCAACTCACTGACCAAGGCGATGAGCTGTCCAGTGGAGTCGTCGAGCCAAGAGACCCAGTCCGGATCGGAAGACGAGTCTGCTTTTATCCAGTACAACTTTCTGTCGAGCGAGGAGTCGCATGAGACCTCGAGTGGCATCGTTGGCTCGGAGCTTGAGCTGCTCGAGGGTAGTTTCCCAACTCCGCTGTCCTTGGAGATCGTCGAGAGTGTGAAAGCGCGCGTGGACTCGAAAGTCCAGGTCCACGAGATTCTGATCGAAGACTTCGTCTTCAACCCTGCGGAGCTGTTCATCGCGAAGGGCGACCTCGTAGTGTGGCGAGTCAGCGAGCAGACCCTGGGCATGGTCGAGCACTCTCTCGATGCTGCTCTGTTCGACACGACTGGCGCTCTCACGCGCAAGACATCGACGCCGCTGCTGGGTCCAGGAAATGGGTTTGCGTGGCGCTTTGACGTCGCGGGGCGTGTCGACATCCAGTGTTCGGTGTACAAGTCCCAGTGTGTTGTGCACATCAGCGCCAGCGAGACTGTCGCAAAGAAGCAAAATGGTCTGGCTACTACCACAAAGGTGGTGGCGTCAAACTCTCAGCGTCGAAAGAAGAAGGCGGCTGCGAAGGCCTTGAAGCGTGCGGCCAAGGTCGCTCCGAAGCCGCTCGTCGATATCGGCGACGACGTCGAGACGCGCTCGGATAACTCGGACCCGGTCGCTGTGTTCCACCCGGCGAAGGATCTCACGCGTGTGCCCGAGATGGATGCGGGCGTCTGCCGTGCGGTGCTAACTCAGTTGGAAGAGGTGAAGGCCGCCGCTGAGGCGTCGTTCATCGTCGTGGGTGATATTCCTTGTCCGCTGGTTGGAGAAGCGGAAGATGACAGTGCAGAAGCTACCGGACGCGATGATGTTGGTGGTGGTGACGAGAACGACGGAGCTGTTAGCGATGCTGAGAACGACGAAGTGGGCGACTTCCAGCAGCGGATCATTGCGATGCTGCAAAAGTCGGAGGAGTCCCAGGCGCGTCAACGTAGCAGCTTCCTGGTGAAGAGCTCCGGTTTCGACGCCGGCAGCGCCTACGACTTTTTCAAGCGACGTACGTACTTTATCTGCTATTGTTGACGGTTTGATGGCAATAGTGTTTGCTGACAGTTTGTTGTTTCTTCTTGCAGGATTCGCGCAAGTGCAGTCGGCGGCGGAGTCGGTGATGTACGCGCGCTGCCCAGAGCGACACGCGAACAACGGACTTGGCCTGGCGGACCTGCTGAATGTGCTGATGGACCAAAGTGTGAAGCGTGAGTGAAAAGTGTGATGCATCCCATCCGTCAGTGGCCCTCGAAGCGGTCGGATATGAGTTGAGCGAGAGCAGGCACCAGCGAGCCAGCCAGCAGGGACAAACCAAGCGAAGCGAGCGGTGGAGGGGTTGGCGAGAACCCTGGACGGAGCCGCGGACGCTGGTGCTCTTTGTTCAGAACCCTATTGTATCATAATTGAATTTTCTCCCTCAATATGAAGAAAAGTGACGAGACCAACACTGTTGCGTTTTGGTGTTCTGACCTCTATTCTCTCCACCTCCCATGAATCACTATAACGAGCGAACCTACCCTGTGGCTTTCTATTTGCCTCTCTCTCTCGCTCTGTGTTTACTGTGCTGCTGACCTACCTACCTCTCTCTCTCTCACTCGCTGCTGAACTGTCAGACTTGTCTCTCAAGTCTGATCCTCCCTAATAATTACTTTTGTCCACTGCTGACTGAACAGATCTCTGGAGAACTACAAACTAACAAATCATCAAAATCCTACCCCAATCTACTCTACTCGAATACCCTTTCCCACCCTACCTACCTACCTACTTACATGAGCTCCAAGCCGTCGCGAGGCGTGTTGGAGGCGTCGTACCGTCCGTCCGCCGCGGGTGTCGCAACCTCGAGCCCTCGCAACGATTCGCTGCGCTCCGGCCGCTTCCGCCGCAGGATGGCGGCTCCAACCATCACGGCGACGCACGCGATGGCGCCCACTCCGATGAACACGAGCGTGTTGTCGCTCACGGAGCCCGTGACCGTGCTCGTGGAGCTCGCGGTCGGCTGGGTCGTCATGATGGACGACGCGGTGGACGAGTCCGACATCCGACTCACGGTCGGGTTCGGCGTGTCCTCGATGATCGGCGCCATGGTCGCGAAGTCATTCCGCGTCTCGTCCTCGTGCTTGAGCGTCGCAGGGTCCTGCGTGGGCGTGGGCGGGTCGGTTGGGATCCCAGCTTCGGAGTCTTGTTGGTGGTCCGCATCGGAGCTCACGTCAGAAGACCCCGCATTTGTGTGCGAGCCGTCGCCACTGGTGTGGCCGTCTCCATTTCCGCCACCGCCGACATCATCGGACGACGAGCCTGAAGACTGCGAGCCCTGGTTCGGTCTCGGACTGGGACTCGGTACCGGGACAGGCGGTGATGGCGTCACTGGTGATGGTGTCGGAGTGGACGGCGGCGCGGTGTAGGGAGAAGGCGTCGGTGTCGGTGTCGGTACGTCCGATGTCGTCGTATCTGGGTCGCCTGCGTCTGGCTCCTGCTGCTGAACCGACGTTGTCTCGGCGCCTGGTTTCGTACTCGATGGTGTTGGCGTCGCGGTCGCGTTCGTGATCGCCTGTGGTGACGTTGGCGATGGCGACAGCGCTCTCGAGACCCGCGCTGTTGTCGATGCACTGTTACTCGTCGACTCTGCGCTAGTAGTATTCGCAGGCGTGTACCAGTCTGGCGTCGGGAGACACTGGGACGCCACCACCACGTTGTCGAGACTCGAGCAGCCGATCAACCCGCTGCTGCTGTTGATTACAGCGCAGCAGCTGCCGTTCACGAGCGTCGAACTTGCGTCTGTGAGCGCGCGCTGGCCCGCGACGGGGCACGCGAAGTGCGCGATCTGGCTCTGACTGCCGGAGCACGGGTGCTGCGCCACGCAGAAGACGCCCTGCTTGCCCAGCACCGCCACGCCGTGCAGGCCCAAGTCTTCGCAGGTCACGGAGACCGTCTCGCCCTTGCTTGAAGATGATGAAGACCTTGGTGACGACGACGACGACGACGACGACCCTGCTGAGGACGAGGACAGCGCGTACACGATCTGCTGACTGGCGACGCTGATGAGGAGCGCGAGCCGCAGCAGCGTCACGCGAGACGTCTTCATGGTGGCTCTTCGACTAGTACGACGATTCAAACCGCCCGTTCACGTCGCTCGTCTGTCTGTTTAAAATAGCACCAATCAACCGCCGCCTGCTTGGTGGCGCTTGCTTTCTCGGTGGTGTGTGTGTGTGTGCTTGCGAGCGCTCGTTGCTGAGCCGCACAGTCACTCGAAAGACAAATATGCGCTTGCTCGCGAATGAGCCACGCACGCACTCGGTCCGCGACGCGCTCGCTGCTTGTTGGCTGCGGTGGTACGTCGGTCAGCACGACTTCTAGCGTAACCGCTTCCTCGCGACAGCCAGTCAGTCAGTCAGTCACTCGGTTCAAGTCGCACGTGTGTGTCGCTTCGGGGTACACGGCGTCCACGGCGACAGGAGAAGAGTCGAATGGTGGTCTACGGATGGAGCTGCTCGCTGTGGAGCTGCTGGCGCGAAGGTGAATGACTGATGCGGCCGATAAGACGAGCGCGCTTGAGCGAATGATGAGCGCCCCTCTCTATATCGCGTGCGTCCGTCTGGCTGGCGTCTGTTTATTTCCCCCTCCCACACACACACACACAAACAGCAACAGCCCCAGTGTTCTGTACAGTAGTGAGCCTACACTCTTTCCTCCCACACTTTTTGTCCCGAGTGTTACTTCAGATGGTTGTTTTTTGCTGCTTGCAGCGAGTCCTTTTGGGTGAAAAAAGTGTGCCTGGCACTTCAGACGGTGGCTGCTATCACGTGAAGGAGGCAC
>JAASFQ010000826.1:0-13634 GCA_023333845.1 Globisporangium polare | reverse complement strand
GTCTTCCTTGTCCTTGTGCAATTCGCCTTCAAGCTCAAGAGGCTTCAGTGTCACTGCCGCGAGGAGGGGGAGCTCATCCCGAGAGTCGCTGTGGGCAACACCCCCGCCGCACTCCTCAAAGCGTGCTCCATTGCCGCCAGCTCGAATGGTGATACATACAGCGGGGTTGCATCCGAGCATGTGGAGTGGTGTCCGTGGATAATGCTGTCCGCCTCCAGGAAAGCGAAGATTCGGAGCACCAGCTGGGAAAGCGCTGGACACAAAATCTCAACCGTCACCTGACGGGTCCCTCTGTATCGAATTGTGCAGGTGTATCCGTTTTCATCGTTCTTTCCAGCGACCAGCCAGAAGCAAATACTTCGATTTACAAGGAATATGAACATACACAGGATGATGCACCGCGGAAAGTTTCACAGACTCGCAAGCGTTGCGAAAGATGCACGTCATGCCTCTGCTCACTCGCTCGACGAGCCTCTTCTCGCTCTCACCAGCACATTTCACAACAAGCAGCAGTCCAAGCGCCCCCATCAGCAGCAGCACGATCGCCACCAATATGGACCGATCGCCCCGCAACCAGAACCCGCTCGCGCCGCTGAGCTTCCAGCAGCAGCAGCAACACCAGCAGCAGCTCTACCAGTCGTACTCGCCGCAACGCGTCGCCGTCACCACCAGCGCAGTGCACCACGAGAACGAATACGAGCCCGCGGACTGGATCGCGCCCGTGTCGCTGCGCCGGAGCTCGTCGGCGGACATCCCGATCCCGCAGTTCATGATCCCGAGCTCCGTGAGCCAGCTCATGAACAAGCGCTACGCGCTCTCACCCAGCAGCGCCAGCCGCAGCGGCTAATGAGCACACGCCGAAAGAGAGTGAGCGAGAGAGAACGTATGGGTGGTGACGTGCAGAACAAGCGAGTGACGCGAAGGGCGAGCGAAGGCCGAGTGTATCAGTAGTAGGTGATGTAATATATGAACGATGTGCTAATGAGCAGCCTCACACACGCACACACGCACACACGCACGCACGCGACAACTTTGTGATTGTGCTGATGCTCGCCGCGTGCGCAACAGACAATCGCTCCGTATTTTGTCGCGGTCACTTTCAACCATTTTTCCATTTTGTCCAACATGACACGATGGCTCACTCGAGTTCTTTTTGCCGCAACTTCAACGTCATTTACACCAACCACACGCTCACAAACATAAATGTTCGTCTCTAATTGGCTATAAGTGCGCTTATCTCGTCCGATTCTCTCGGATTTCGGCGGTGAAACATGAAGAACGAGTCAAGGAAGCGGGAAGGCGAAGATCCATCGCGCTGCACTCTCTATCTGAACGCGACTGGTTTGTGTGTGTGTGTCGAGGCTCAAGCGGCAGATAGTGTATTCGCGCAAGTGCGTTTGTGCGGGTGGATGCGCCACTGCCGACGGCGCTTTTCTTTTCGAGCCTGCGACTGAAGGCTTTCTCGCACATGCCCGCGCGCCAGTGAAGCCATTCCGTTCCACTCGCCATTCGCCACGCACGTCGCTTGCCACGAGACGTCCGCGCCCCACACGCAAAGAACAACGATCGGCTGCTCACAAGGGACTGGCGCACAGAAAGCTACAGGGTACGTCGTGCGTGCTTGCTTGCTCTTCCTCATCAGTAAACGGCAGCGCGCGTCACTCCACACCTTTTGCGCTCTCGTCTTGAGCTCGAAATAGCGGCGTTTGGTGGCGAAGATAGATCCCGAGGCACACGGATACAGCAGCCTGGATCGGAAATCTATTTAAAATAAGAGAAGAAGGGCTCGCTCAGTCGCGTGACGACGAGGGGAAGGCGATATTTATAACCCGTGGCAGCAGCAGAGGAAGCCAGGAGCCGTCTGTCTTCGATAGCGCCACCACCAGTTCCCGCAGAAGCGAGCTATCAGATCACCGACGGAAGCTATTCTTGGGCTCCCACAGCTGCCATTGACAGCGCGACAAGAACCCACGAGGCAGCATCGCGGCGACAGCAGCACAGTTGAAGGCAGAGCGTGGAAGGCTGCACTTTGTGGCTGCCTCGCTTCACTCGCCTGCGTCGGGAGGCGCGCTCTCCGTTATCAAGGGGCCTCGAAGCACCCACTGCAGGTCGCGAACGGTCAGGTCGGCGTCTTGAGGCGTGCTTGCGATTTATTACCAGCGTGTCTGTGACCAGACTCCGGAGGAGCGAATTCTTTCCCTGATCGCCTGGCACGACAGCAATGGACGAGCTGCACGATGCGATCCAGGACGCGCAGTACATCGGCGCGGTCACGAACGCGCACCGCGGCCCGAGCGCTGCGTTCTACAACCCGACCCAGTCGGAGCTGACCCAGTTTATCGAGAAGCAGGAGCGCGCGCTGGGTAGCGACTGGCTCGGACTGGAGAACATCCTCGACCAGCCGCTCGGGTTCTACTTTCTGCGCCGCTTCTGCGACGCCGAGCAGCATGGCGTGCGGAAACTGGATTTCCTGACCGAGGTGACCAAGTTCCGCGCGCTCGTGACTCTCGACCAGCGAGTCAACAAGGCGAAGGAGATCTGGGATCAGTTTTGTACAGTGCCACCCGAGTTTGGCAGCTCAGCAGGAGGACCGACTGGCCCGCCAACTTCGTCAGACAGCAACAGCCCGGACTCTCACCGCGTCGCAGGGTCCCCAGTGTCGACCGTGGCTTCGTCCCCAGCGCCGACATTGTCGAGCCAGTCGGTGGGCTCGCCATCAGATAGTGAAGGGGTCGAGTCGGCTCGCCTCGGCAGCTCCCGGTTCACGCTCGGGTCGCTGAAGGATCTCAACGTGGCGTCGATCACGACGAACGGCATCATCTTTTGGCGGAAAGGAGAGTCGACCTTCAAGGTCTCGGATGTAGCCAACATCTATCGCGAATGCGCATCCGAGTCAAGCGTAATTGGTGCCGGTGGCGATGCGGTGGCCCGGATAGGACTCGTGATAAAGCGCAGAGTGCCGTCAAAGACAGTCTCAAGCGGTGGATTAGGTACTCCACTCGGCAGTACTGCTGGTGTTGAAGGTGATCTGGAATTTTCAAGCGACCGACCCCCCGGCACCAGCCAGAGTACACACGGGAGAGGCAGCGATCGAGCGCCAGATCGTCACGCGTCGTTCAGTGACCCCGTGAAGAGCTGTCCAGCGTCGCTCTTCGACGAGCTCGAGGCGTGCGTGCTCTACAGTATCGAGCAGATGCACCTCAAGAACTTTCGCGCGAGCGTGTTCCACAAGCGCCTCGTCTCGTTTCTGTACCTGCAGACCAAGCGCGTGAACGAAGAGGACTTCACAGTGCTGCGCGTGCTCGGGCGTGGCGGCTTTGGCATGGTGAACGGCTGCATCAAGCGCACGTCGGCATCGCTGTACGCGATGAAGGTGATGAACAAGAAGATGATCAAGAAGAAACACGCGGAGAAGCTCTGTCTCGCCGAGCGCAAGATCCTCGCGATGATCTCGAGTCCGTTCGTGGTCTGCCTGAAGTACGCGTTCCAGACGCCTGAAGAGCTGTTTCTCGTACTGGATCTGCGAACAGGAGGCGACCTGTCGTTCCACCTGAACCGGTCGCGCTTCACAGAGAACCAGGTGCGGTATTGGGCTGCGCAGATCCTGCTCGGGCTCCAGCACCTTCACGAAAAGAACATTGTGTACCGCGACCTGAAGCCCGAGAATATCCTCTTGGATGAGAAAGGCAACTGCAGCATCTCGGACCTGGGGCTTGCAGTTGAGGTGACACCAACGCTCGCTGGACGTTGTGGCACGCGCGGATACTGGGCTCCAGAGATGCTGCTGCGCGATGAGAATGGACAGCGCATGGTGTACAACCACGCGGTGGACTGGTGGAGCTACGGCTGCCTCGTGTACGAGCTGCTGTACGGCAAGTGCCCGTTCCGCACGTCAAAGGCGAAAGCCCTGCACGAAGACAAGCAGCAGGCGTACGACAAGGCGACGTTGGAGCTCACCCCTTCATACGACCCCAAGTATTTCTCGCCCGAGGCTACCGAGCTCATCCAGCGTGCGTTGGTGCTTGCTGTTATTGCTTGACGGTCACAAGCGCGGTATGACTAACAAACTCTCTTACTTTACAAACACAGAGCTGCTGATCCGCGATTCAACCAAGCGACTCGGCGTAAACGGAGCCGCAGAAGTCAGACGCATGAAGTTCTTCGACCCGGTGGACTGGGTGAAGATGGAGAACATGATGGTCACGCCGCCGTTCGTGCCGGACAATGAGATCAACGCGGCGTCGCAGGCCGACATCGGCTCCTTCGACATCTCGATCGTCAAGGGCGTGAAGATCTCGGAGCAGGACCAGGCGGCGTACAGCAACTGGGACTTCGTCTGTCCCGAGACGTTCCAGCGAGAAGCCATCGAGTACCTCGAGTGGGAGGTCAAGAACGGCCCGTGCACGGCCACGCCCAACTCGAACTCGTGCTGCACTATTTTATAAGGACACATGTTACAAATATGAATGACGATGCTCAAAAGTGTTCCTGGCGGCTTTGCGTTTTTCGCACACACACACACACATTCACATTGAGTGGCTCGCATCTCAATCCCGTTCAGCATCACGCTCTCGGCTTGGTCATGTGCCAGTCCGCGTCTGCCGTCGATATCTGCATGAGCGCTGACGACGACGGGACGGAAAGTGATGGGAAGTTACAGCTCTCTAATTTGATGAGCTGGTCGATGTAGCGCAAAGGACACAATAGCCACCTCTGTTGTGTCTTTCCTTGTAGCAGCTCCAGTACCGAACACCACAAACGACCACTCACTTGGCTCCACTATGCCGCTCGTCTATTTCCTTTTGTGCGCGAGGCAATAGACGAGCGGTATAGTGGAGCCAAGTGAGTGGTCTTTTGGGCCGGGATCAGAGTGCATCAGGCTTTATCATGACGGGATCAGAGTTTGTCAGATCAAAAGTCCGCAGACCAAAGCGAGATCTTGTGCCCACTAACAAGGCGACAGCGCAACACGCACGCACACGGAGGTGAGTGTGTGCGTGTGTGTGTGTGTGTGCTCCTCTCTGTTGATCTCCCGTCCACTGCTGGCTGGCGCTCACACTCACACACTTGCGTTTCGCTCTTCTCTGCGACAGTCAAAGCGCTTTGCTGGATGCGTCGGTCCCCGTTCTTCTCTCTGCTGCTGTTGCTCTGCGTCGTCATTTGCGCATCGCTGTTCTCGTGCTCACCACCGCACCTCGTGCACGCTGCAGCAATGAGCGCTACTACGGATTACGAGTCGAAGATCGCGCCGGCGCTGCTTGAAGCGATCAAGGAGGACGCGAGCGTCGAGGCCGACATCATGGTGCAGCTCGAGTCGACGGAACAGATCCTGGCGCGCGTGTGTGCTGATGGTGCCTCGCGCGCGCAGAAGACGACGTGTATGGTCGACTCGCTGCAGAAGTTCGCCGACGAGGCGCAAGAACAGGTCAAGCAGCTGCTGGAGCGCGAGACAGGCAAGTACGAGCGCTCGACGTTCTTCTGGATCAACAACTCGGTGTCGGTGCGGAAAGCGCAGGGCTCGCTCATCTTGGAGATCGCCAAGCTCGAGACCGTCTTGGAAGTGCGCGCCGAGGAGATCTTCCAGCTTATGGGCAAAGGCGGTAGCGGCAGTGGCACTGGTGGCAGCAAGACAACGAAGGGCAGCACGATGTCGTTTGGCTTCCAGTAACATGGAGAAAAGCAACGCCACACGATGGAGCGCGCATGACTGGGGGGGAGCAGAATGCAAGCTTGAGCAGAACAGAGTGCGCTGCTGACTATGATGAAATAACAAATTGGATGTGTTTGCGTGAATATCTTTTCTCTCCATTTGTCGTGAGGTCTCTATGTGTGTGTGTGTGTGTGTGTCGCGAGCCACGCCATGAGATGCGAATTCTGACCTCATGCATGCGATTCGTGATGTATTATTAGTTGGCTGGCCACTCACTTGCAATCAGACAGACACATCGGCGGCCTCTGCTCAACATCCAACACACACACGCGCGATATTGATGAGAGCATGAGCAAGTCAAGCTACAGGACATCCACAAGGACACGTCAGCCAGCCTCACACGATGCAGCCACAGCTAGCGACAATCCAGAGAGCAGCACTCCATCATCGTCAAGACCGCGGCCCAGGACGGGCTCTGCATCGCCCTCAACAGCCTCGGCGCGTCCCTTCTCCTCGTCGAACCTCTCGGCCTCAATCGCGAATGCGCGCTTCAAGACCTTCCAGGTGCAGTACGAGATCCTGAGCAAGAACGCGGTGCTGAGCGCCATCGCGCAGGAGATCCCGTGGAAGAACCTGCTGGACCTCTTCCTGCTCAAGTTCTACGCCGTGGGCGATATTTTGTGGCACCAGGGCGAGCAGCCGCACGACATGGCGTTCGTGCTCTGCGGCGGGTTCCTCGCGCGCCACATGGAGCTGCCCGTTGAGCCTAGCAATGATAGCCCCCGTCTGAGCTACACTAATGGAGCTGTTCAGCCCCATCGAGACCACCAACACGTGCTAGGCACGATCCTCGCTGAGAAGATGGTGAAGCCCGGTGGAACCCTCGCGGCGCTCGCAGTGCACACAAACGCGCATATGCAGTACACGGTCGTGACTGCCAAGTTCAAGTCCATCGTGCTCTCGCTGCCCGCTGGCAAGTACAAGTCGATCCTGCGACACCTCACGCCCGAGCTCAAGCAGCAAGTCGAGCATTTGCTCTACGACACAGAGAACAAGCTGCTCAGTGCGCTGAGGATGCGGCCCGTGGTACCGCCGAAAGATAGCACCAGCAAGCACCACCATCATGGCTCTACAGTTGACAAGCAACTCGCTGGAAAACACAAGCACAATGGACACTCGCCAAGGAAGAAGCAGTCAGGGAGTGGTAACAGCAGCCACACGTTGCACCGAGCAGCTTCGACGCCAGCACTGAGCAGCGCCGCGTCTTCTCTCACAAACAGTGCGGCCATGAGTCTGGACGCGACGGCGTCCTGGGTGTCGCTCCAGGTCGCCAAACCGGTCGAGTACGAGGTGAACTCGTCGCTGCTGATCCTGCACCAGCCTTCATCAACGGGAGATTTGTATCACCTCGCTCCGTCGGTGGCTTCTTCTTCTACTAAGAAGCTGGTGTTTGGCGGTGGACTGCTGCATTCGAGCTCCGTAGCGCGACTGACTGCGAAGAAACACACACAGCGCCGACTGCAGAGCATCAAGACGCCGAACCCGATCGAAGCTTTCCCCCCGCAGCCCAAGAACGCCAACGATCTCATGGACCAGGCCATGCTCGCCGCCTTCAGTTCCGCTGCTGCTGGCGGGACACGAGCTTCTCATCTCGACGTCGTGCCGAAAGTGCACGTCGGACGGCTTCTCAAGCCGCTAAGGAAGCCCGCGATGCTCAGCGACGACGCGGATTGCGAAAGCTCAGGCACCAGTCGATTGGCTGGCAAATCGATGCGGCCGCACACTGTCGCCCAGGAGCAGCACCTGAGCCAGCGCGTGCTCGTCGCAGACCGGGCCGAGCCATTCCGAGACTTGTGGTAGGCTGAATCTATAGCGAGGCACTGTTCAACAGACAATATATCGCGGCGAGATCATGGCAATGAAGTGATGGGTTTCGGATAGTGGGGCATTTAACTTCTGCGTGTGCTAGAAAGTGAGCACAGCTGGGATGTCGAGGCGGTTGCTGGCGCGGTCACCCCAGCACTGCACGCCGCCGTCGTCGAGCCGGATGCCGCAGCCGTGGTTCCAGCCGAGCGTGAGCTCGTCGAACTTGACGTCACGTGGGGCGCTCGTGACCCCGGAGCGCATGCCCCAGCACACCACCGTCTTGTCGGCCTAGATACACTCACAATCACAGTAGAAGCTCAATACATCCACTCATAGCGCCGTTAGCATTGTGCGATCAACGCACCTTGATCGCGCATGCGCCCAAGCGACTCGTGCTCACGAGCTGGTACTTCTCGTCAGCCGGTGGGTCGCACTGGCCGCGGTGGTTGTCGCCCCAGCACTTGATGCCGTTGTCCGTGGTGACGCCGCACGCGAACTTCCCAGGCGAAGCTGAGACCTGCTTGAACTGCGTGTCTTCAGGCACATTGAGTTGGCCCTGGAGGTTTATAGCACGGCAACATGGAGTTAGAATTGAGCGCCGCAACGTTAGTATTGACGGTAGAGCCGCAACAGCAAATCCACGCACACGACTGTTCTCTCCCCAGCACGTGACGACGCCCTCAGTCGACAGTGCGCACGAGAAGTCTTTGCCGCAGCTCACTTGCACGAACTTGCCGCTCGGAGGGCTCGTGAGCCCATTTGATGCCGCTCCTAGCCGCGTTACATTCATCTCACAAGATCAGCAACTGCTTCAGCACACATAGCAACAGCATCGATGGCGTACCCCAGCACTGTAGCGACTTGTCCTTGAGCACGCCGCAGGTGTGGAAGTCGCCGCTGCTCACTTGCTCAAAGAGCCCATCGGGTCTCGTCGTCGGCGCACCCGAGCCCCAGCACTCGACGGTCTCGTCGATGCGGATTGCGCACGTGTGCAGCCGCCCCGTGCTCACCTGGATGAACTGTCCTGGCGGCGGCGAGCTCTGTCCGCCACTGTTGGATCCCCAGCAGAGCACGCGGCCGCCGACGTCGTTGTACGACTTGGTGTAGATCGCGCACGAGTGCTCGACGCCGGCCGCGATGCTCGTCTCGTCGATGTCGAGCGGCGTGATCATCGACAGCTGCGCCTCGATGAGCGTGTCGCTGGACGCCGCAGCATAGGCGCTGGATAGGAGCGCTGCAGCATACAGCAGCGACGTTATGTGTGCGCGCATACGCCGATGTGCTGGTGCCGCTTGGAGCTCTTGATGGCTGGCGATGCGTGCTGCCGTTTGGATCTGCGGCGCTTCAAGATCCCGTCAAATTGGCTGAAACCAAAAGAGTTTGGTTTTTGTGTGCGGCCTGGCAGAATCAAGATTGCGCAAATCGACTGAGAACCCAGCTTCTCGCCCGATTGTTCCTGGGTTTTCCCAAGGTCGAAACAAACGAAGAAGCTCGGAAAGCTCACAAACAGAAAGCGCTGTTGCTATTTCCGCACAGAAAAAAAGGGACTTTCGCACGATTTTCACTCGCATCAAAGCCACAGGAAGCCGACCGCTGCCTTTCTGTGAACTCTTCTTCTTTTGGGCGAGAGACGAGCAAGCAACCGTCGCGAGCCGGTGAACGACAACGATGTCGCTTTCGGACGCGATTGCCGATTCCGAAAGCGAGCTTTCGGAGCGAGCAAAGGTACGTGCGCCGTGATGATACGAAGCCCATGCGATTCATCTCAGACTTCGAGCATTGCGAGGCTGGTTGCACGGGCTTCGTCGGACAAAGAGGGGGGGGGTTCGTTGCACCAGTTGCGCAGCGCGAATGATGTCTGCCACATTTGGCCGACTGCTGTCACCGACTGAACAGTACTCGCCGAAATGAAATGCGTCACTTCGCACTGACTCTTTATCTGAGACGTTTTTGCGCAACTGCCACGATTTCGCCCAAACGGCGAAAATCCCAAACACTTTTCAGCTTGTTGGCTTGCGTCGGAAGAATCGTGACTTTTGCCTCAACGAGAGAGAGAGAGAGAGAGAGATGGATGACGACGCAATGCTTTTATATGCGCGTTTGGATGCTGGCTTGCGACTGGATGCGCCTTCGCAAAAGTCCATTCATTCAACCATTACGCACGCGGCGCGACGAGATGAGAAAACGGCCGTCTGTGACAGAGCCTTGCTCTGGGAAGTTCCAGCCAGTATCCGCCGGCGCCATCGGACACCCAGCAAGCACGCTCTGCGTGAGCACATTGTAATTCACAAGTGAAAACTGGGTGCAAGGTTTGCTTTTGCGTTGCCGGCTTCTTTTGCTTTCAAAGGAACTGCGGCCTCCCTTTTGGCCAATCAGCTCTCTCGCACGCGTTTCCTCGTCAGCTTTGCAGACCCTAACCGCTCCCGGCATGCAGCCTCTTGATTGAAGTATGCCGCATACTTTGTCCAGCTCGTCCTCTTTTTTGCCTGCCGCTCTCCCTTCTGCACCCCCTGTCGCTCCGGCTGGGCCCTCTTCCGAAACTCGCCTTCCGAAACTCGCTCTTCCGAGCTTTCGTCGGGTAACGCGATCAGCTTATTGCGCATTTCGCCAGCTCCTTCGCAAGCAAGTGACCTCTTCTGTTGCGTCCGCCAAGCGTCCTACTCGCATCCGTCCTCCAAGCGTCGCTCCCGTGCCACTCACGCGCCCGCGTTCATCCGAGCAAGAAGAAGGAGAAGAAGCCCCCCCTCCGCAAGCCCAAGCCCAGCGCCAGCAAGTTGTCGGCCTAACCCGTTGATCCGCTCGCGCCCCCGCTTCTATATGTCCGTGAAGAGCACGTGGACATTTAACAAGAAGTACCCCGTCTTCACTGCAACGCACTAAGTGGAGCGCCCTCGTCTTTTCAAGAAGCGATCGGCATCTCAAGTTCTTTTCCCCCTTTATATCAAGGCGTCCTAGCTCCGGTAAGCATGACCCAGCTCGAGTTGGCCACGCGCCTGCCCTCGGTCAAGTTCAACGACGAGGCGTACCTCAACAATGGCGTCATCCCGCGCCGCAAGATCAGTCTCTCGACTCTGCGCCGCATGAGCGCGGCGTCGCTGAGCGCGCTCACGTACGACACGATCGAGTGCAAGGCGCTGATCATCGGCTGCGGTGTGGCGGGCAATGCGACTGCGCTGCGTCTGGCGAACCGCGGGATCAAGGTCACCGTCATCTCTGCTGCTGAGGATCCGCACAACTGCGCCACGTACTGGGCGCAGGGAGGCATCATCTACAAGAGCGAGGACGACACGCCCCAGCTGCTCGCGTCCGACGTCCACCGCGCCGGCGCTGGTGTCTGTGACGATGTCGCGGTGCAGAAGCTCGCGGTGGAAGGCCCAGGCCGCGTCGAGGAGCTCCTGCTCGACGTGTCCAACGTGCCGTTCGCGCGCGACGAGAACGGCGAGCTCAAGCTCACGCTGGAGGCGTCGCACAACCGCGCGCGCATCCTGTACAAGGCCGACCACACGGGCAAGGCGATCGCTACCAGCATGGTGCAGGCGATCCGCGACCACCCGAACATCGTGCTTCTCTCGGGCCGCAGCGCCTTTGAGCTCGTCAAGAACGACCGTGGCGATTGCGTCGGCGCGCTCACTGTCTCCACCGACGGCAAGATCGAGCACTACCGCGCGCCGTTCACGATGCTGGCGACGGGCGGCGTCGGTGATGTGTACAAGAACACGTCGAACCCAGAAGGAGCTCGTGGTGAGGGCATTGCGCTCGCCGCCCGCGCTGGTGCCAAGCTGAAGAACATGCAGTACGTGCAGTTCCACCCGACGACTCTCTGCATCCCGAACGAGCGCCGATTCCTCTTGACGGAGGCGCTTCGGGGTGAGGGTGCTATCCTTCGCGACCGCAACGGACGCGCCTTTGCGAAGGACTACCACCCGGACGGCGAGCTTGCGCCCCGTGATGTGGTCGCGCGCACCATTCTCGCGGAGATGGAGAAGCAGGGCGAGACGTGCATGTTCCTGGACATCTCGCACGAAGACGCCGACTGGATCAAGAACCGCTTCCCGACGATCTACCAGCACTGCCTCGCGCGCGGCATCGATATGACGAAGGAGTCGATGCCAGTGGTGCCTGCGGCCCACTACCACTGCGGTGGCGTCGAGGTCGACCTCAGTGGATGCACGAGCGTCCCGGGTCTGTACGCCGCTGGTGAGGTGAGCTGCACGGGCGTCCACGGTGCGAACCGTCTCGCGTCGACGTCGCTACTTGAGGGACTCGTGTGGGGCTGCAGCGCGGCCGACCACTTCTTCGAGCACCATCGCGAGCTCGAGCCGAGCTCTGAGAACGCCGACCCGTTCGCCAGCCTCAACGGCACGCGCGACGCGAGCGCGAACGAGATCGACGAGGTGCTCTTCGCGACGCAGCGCATTATGTGGGAGAGCGTCGGCCCGAAGCGCACGGTGCGTGGCATGGCAAGCGCGGTCGAGAAGCTCACGCTCTTGGAGACCAAGGCGGACAAGCTTTACCGCGACTGCTACGTGACGCGCCAGTCGGCCGGTCTGCGCAACGCTGTGCGCGCCGCCAAGGAGATCGCTCTCGCGGCGCGCAACAGCCCGGTGTCGGTGGGCACGCACTACATCATCCAGGAGCCATGAGCCCTGGTCTCTTTCCATCCGCAATGAAGTTCAGCCAGCCCGTGCTGAACTGACCACTGCATTTCTCCGATCCAATTTGACGACGGCGACGCTCCGTTGCATTTTACTTTCATAGCAGCAAACAGGAAGAAACATCAAGAGCCATTCACCGGAGCTTGCACGTAAAAGAAAACCATGTCAGAATCCGTTGTTCGTGTCCGTCCATGGTTTTGAGAGGTGCAACGTCCGTCGAAGCTTTTTTGGAAAGTCAAGTCCGACCTCAGTGTCTGGAACAAGGCCCGACTAGCAAGGCGGTCGGGCCACCGCCGCCCTGCATCTCCTGCACCAGCCGCCAGCAACTGCCTCGTCGGCTCACCAAGGAGTCCTCAGTCATGCTGAGCTGCAGTCCACGCGGCGAAGGTCCAAGGCGGCGCGTCGTTGGGAGAGACTATGCGAGTGTGCGTGTCGAGTCGGATGACTCTCTTTGTCCGCTGCGGAGCCGCCTCCGAAGCCATGATGTTACGTGAACGTTCGTACAGCAAGACTCCATCAATCACGACAGTTCAAGACTGGATGGCGGGCGTCAGCAAAGTGGCCAGCATACGTACTGTAGCTCTGCGTCTGAGTCAGCCTGCCTCACAATCAGCGAGTAGCATTCGTCTGAAACAAAACGCGCCTCCGTCAGCCATTCGTGGCAACAGAGGTCGCGCCATGTCCAAGAGGTGCGCGAGCGTCATTCTTCTTGGCTTTGGCGAGCGAGGAGGTCCAGTTGGGGAAGCGTCTCTTTTTCCGCACCCGAGTCATCCATGAGAAGGTGGGACTTTCGATATCATTGCTTCCCACACAATGGGGTTCATCCACACGACACAGGACGCATGTTTGCTCGGGTTCGCTGGCGTGCGTCCCGTTCCAAAGACGCGGTCTCCGCTACATGCTGCTCACTCCTCAACTTCGCCTCAGGTGATCACGTCCAAGCAGCAGTCCGAGCGAGATCGACCATGGCGCGCCGCCTCGGCTACTCTCCCAGAGCCGTGCTACTGCTCGCTGCGATCGCGCAACTCGTCTTCTTCGCGCAGCCCGCGAGCGCCACGAACAAGTTCCCAGTTATCTTGGTGCACGGCATCGCCGGCTGGGGACGCTCCGAGCTTCTCGGATTCAAGTACTGGGGTGGACTCCATGGCGACTGGCAGGAGAGGCTCAAGGGTGACGGCTTCGACGTGCGCACAGCGGAAGTTGGTCCGCTCTCGAGCAACTGGGACCGCGCGTGCGAGCTCTACGCGTACATCAAGGGCGGCACCGTAAACTACGGTCCCAATCATGCGAAGTTCCACAACCACAGCGTCACGGGGCGAACATTTCCCGGTCTCTATCCTCAGTGGGGAGATGTGGTCAACGGCGAGGTCCAGAAGGTGCATCTGCTCGGCCACAGCTTCGGTGGGAACACGGTGCGTATGCTCGCACAGCTTCTCGCGAACGGTACGCACGGCGCACCAATC
>JAASFQ010000825.1:0-13676 GCA_023333845.1 Globisporangium polare | reverse complement strand
GGCTGTCCTGAGCGAGTTCCCTTCCTCTTTCTTTTGCTGGCACTGCAATGCGCTAGTGCATGTGTCTTCCCCACCAATGCGTAGTTTTTAGCCAGAAATCAACAATAAACAGTCTTTGTTTTTGGAAACCAGAGCCATGCTCTCTCGTTACTGAAAAATCTCACCAAAGCACTCGGAAGACCCGAGCGTACGAAATGAGGACTTGCTGGAGCAGATGCACCGTGTGTGAGGTCAGTCGAAGTCAAGCCCTTCCGTCGGGTACTGTCATTGACTCCGACCCGTTGCACCTCACACAGACAGCCACTTTCACCTGTCGACCGCCTCTCCCGAGAGCGCCATTTCAGCGTGAGCACTTTGTAGCGCGGCCGGGTTCCTATTAACGTTATTTTCCTTGACGAAGCGAGCGACTTCGCGTGAATGAACTCCGTAGATTCTCCCTATTGCTGCTGTAGGAGAGCGAGAGCTTGATGCCGAGAGCACGCCTTGGATCGTGGATCCTCTTTTGAGCTGGATGGTGCATGCTTCGAGCTCGCGCCAGCTGATTCCACTGACCGATGGGATGGCTCACCCGATCTGTTCTTGTTGAGAGAGAAGCGGTCCTTTGGCGTTTCTGCTTGCTGACTTGACAAGCTCAAACGGCCATTCGACACCAAGCCATCGGGAATAAACAGGAATGGATCGAGTGGCGTCGAAGCGCAAGATCAAGCAGTGCGACCCGTTCTTCGAGGGCAAGCGCGACAGTAAGGCCAAGGAGTACGACCTGGCTCCAGCGCAAGGCGAACGACGACTCGCACATCGAGCAAGTCTTCAGGTCAGGCACTCTCCTTTATCCAGTGCTGAATCTCTCGTCTCCAGCTTTCTGCTATAAGGGAAAGTAACATGCAAACTTCAACACTCTTCATCAAATGCTGCGGTGCGCTAAAATGAGCGACCAGATCAAGCGCTCGACTTCGAGTTGGCGTTGTGGCAACTGCTATTGGGGTGCGATGTTTCACCTGGCATGGCCCTACTGCATCGGGTGAGAGAGCAACCCCTCCAAGGACGGACTCTTGTAGGCGCCAAGCAGAACGCCATCTCGTGAAGAGTGCAAGCACCGTGCCCAAACTTCATGGAAACGATCAAATTTGAATGTGCTCAAATTGTGCAGCTCTATTTTGCATCTTTTTTTCTTCAAATATTGCTCAAATCCAAAAGACGGTCACACTTTACAGCCGGGGGTTTGTAGGAGCTGGGTTTATAGGATCACAAACTCCTGTCACAAAAGCCGAGAAATACATCTACGCATTCGTAGGGACAGATTCCGGGGTTTTGCGCCTCTGCTTTGCTCAGTTTTGTGTGGTGCGGCATTTTTGACGAAGAAGAAACCCAGAGCAACATGGCGACGTCCCCAAAGGTGTGTGCTCTACTGCAGCTTCTCTTCGCTATTGTGTATGCATGCGCGTGTGTGTCTCACAACCACTCTATGTGCTTTGTCGCCACAGAAAGCAGCTGCGCCATCTCTGGGCAGCGTCGATGCGGAGCTCACGGTACGCGCGCCGTGGGATGAATGAATGAGCGAGCGAGTGAAGCCAAGGGCCGCATGCAATGCACTGATACTGACTGAGATCTATATCTGTGTGTGTCGAACACTTGTTGTTGGTCACTCGCACGCCATTCTACACAGAACGTGCTGGAACGCTTGAGCCAGGTGGAGAAGAAGGTCGCGGCGGAGGCGAAGCAGGTGGACGGCCCTGTCGGCGGCGTCGAGCTCCGCGACTACCAGCTCCAGGTGCTCGCGCGTCTTCGCCAGATCCGCAGTACGTGCATGTGTCCGTTTTGTCCTGTGAACCCGGCTGTTGCTGCTGCAAGTGTGCGTGAGCTGATTGTGTGTGTGATCACCGTAGACACGATGAACCAGGAGGGCTCGTCTGTGGAGCAGCTGCGAAAGGAGCGCGACGAGGCACGCACCGAGGCCGAAGCGCTCAAGAAGCAGGTCGCGAAGCTCAACTACCGCGTGCACCACCTCAAGCAGCACGTGAGCGTCGACGCGGCCAACTGATTGCACTGTAGGAGCGAGCGCCTCTTGTACTGTTCTACCTACTAAACACGCTACTGTGCTTATTTGAGCTACTCTTGGGCGTCTGTTCTGGATATGCGAGTCAAGCCAACGTCGGTTGTTCACGTGGAGCCGCCTAAACGCAGTCAAGCTGGCTCGGGGGCCTTCTGCTTCATGGCCAGGTCGTCACCATAACGACGCGCAGCCCATGATAAGGCGTCCATGCCTTCTATATCTCTTTCCATAGTACAATACAGTATAGTCAAGAATGACGATCTTTTACAGCCCGCCTCCGCTTAAGTACGCGCCAACACTTGCCTTTGTGAGCAAGTTGCGCCATTTGCGAGAAAGCGCAACACCGACAGACACACTCGCTCACGAGACGAGACGAGAGACGAGAGACGAGAGACGAGATGGCGAGCGAGAGTGCGCTCTTCCGCGCGATGGACGCCAAGGACGCGTCACCGCCCCCGTCCCCGCAGTCGCTGCTCAGCGCGGCGGACGCCATTTGCGGTGGCGGCGGGGGCTCCATCGGTGCGGACAGGGACGACGACGAGAACGCGGAAGAAGTCGACGAGCTGCGTGCGACGGATCGCAAGAAGCGCGAGGCGCGCGTGCTCTCACAGCTGCTGCTGCTGTTCTGCACGAAGCGGCCGGAGGCGTCGCTTGCGAGTGATGGCACGATCCACGAGACGCTCTTCACCACGAGCATGAGTGGGGAGAGCGGGGAGCAGAACGAGGATTTGAGTGAGGTTGTGGATCAGATGCGGACGAAGATGATGACAAAGACAACGATCGAGAGCGCGCGCGAGTACGCAGTGGTGCAGCGATTCCTCGAGATGCCGCGCGTCTCGCAGAAGAAGGTCGTGCAGTCGCTCTTCGTGCTCCAGCCGAGTCTGCTCGACAACTTTGCGCCGGTGCTGCAGTTTTTCATCCGCATCGTCATCGAAGCGCACTCCGACTCCCACTTGCAGCACACACTGGGATCCGATACGAAAGCCAGCGAACAGCAAACGCGATCAATTGATGAGGACTATGCGAATGCGGCTAGAAGGATACCGGATCTGCACTGCGCGTGGGCTCGCAACGGACGCGTGAACTGCATCGAGTTGGAGCAAAGCGACGCGAGTGGGAGCGACGCCTCGGCGTCTGCATCTAGTAGGAGCAGCGCGTCCACCACGACCACAACATTTTGCTTCCCTCCGGATTTCCACGCGTGCCTCGTCAACAAATACGGAAGCGTCAAGCGCAGCAAGTGCGAGGAGGTCTGGCACGGAGACCACATGGCGTATCGCTGCAGGACGTGCGGGCTCTCGGACTCCAGCTGCATGTGCCTAGGCTGCTTTGACCCAGACGACCACGAAGGTCACGACTACCGAGTGTATCGGTGCTCCTCTGGTGGATGCTGCGACTGCGGAGACCCGCTCGCGTGGAAACCCGAAGGCTTTTGCAAGAAACACAGCGCCGCAAACGCTGACACAAGCGCGAGAAAGAGCTCGTTGGAGATGAAGATGGGCAAACTGGAAGAAGAGGTAGTGACGCTGCTCATTCGCAGAACGATCGGCTTTTGCGTGAACGTGCTGCGCGAGGTCTACTTGTTCTGCCTGCGCCCCGGCGGCGCCTACGACAGCGATCCGTTCTACCCCATGCGCAGTCTGCCAAAGACCGGGCGAAGGCGCAATAGCTTCCCAGAGATCATCCAAGTGTACCTGGACCGCGTGCAGCAAGCGCTCGCGTGGCTACAGATGCTCGCAACGAGCTGCGTGCAGTACCGCGACATCATCTCCGATATCTTCTTCGAGCCACTCCCAGCGGACTTCCATCTGGATCCGCCAGCGCAATCGCAGCAGAAGGTGTACGCCCCAGAAGAAAAAGCTCGCGTCAGTTTGGATAATGGTGCCCAGCAGCACGGAGGCGACGCTGTGGCACCTGGTGGTGAAGAAAGAGGTGCTAGTACCCCGGCAGTTGCACAAGACGGCTCGAACCTGCTGATCCTGGACGTGTTCCTGAAAGCCGGTATCCTGCTTCCTGTCGAGACGTGTGACGTGCTTGGCGTGCTGTACTTGAAGCTGCTGTTCGATCACTCGTTCAAGCAGAAGTACACGTGCCACTTTGTCGAGTGGTACCCGTACTTCATCGACCTCTTCCTGAAGGCGAGCGAGGAGAACAACGAAGAAGGCATGCGGAATCTGTCGCGGTTCATCGACCGACTGTTCTGCCAGCTCTTCCACAGCACCGCGCAACTTCAGGAGCTGGAGAGAGTGTTCTCCTCGACACACAGCCATCGGCGTCGCCAGCGTCAGCGCTCGCCATTGAGTTCTGGCCACTCTTCGTGCATCGAGGGGCTGATGTTGTTTCTACTTGAGAAGCTGAACGGACTATTCAAGAGTGCGGCACGTGTCGAGACGCTGCGAGTGAAGAGGCGCAAGACAAGAGACGACGACGCACAAGACTCGACAACGTTGCAGTACGTCGTGGATTGCGGGCGAAACGTATTCAAGAAGCGCATCTACGCTCGCATCTGTTCGGATCTGCGCACTTTGCTCGTCCACCCACAAGTCGCTGCAGACACTGTGCTGAACTCGTTTCGCGCTGTCGACGGAGATTTGCTGCTGGACGCGCACACAGTGTATGGCGAGCTGATCGAGATGTTTAAGCTGCTGCAGCAGATGGATCTTCAGAAGCGCCACGTGAGCCAGCACATCGAGTACGAGTCACAGAACTGGACGTTTGCGTTCGTGGTGGACTACGAAGTGAATTTGCTGCTGAACGCGTTTCTCTCTGGGATTCCGTTCTGCTTCCCAAACGGCAACACTGCGGTAGAAGAAGAAGCAGGCGGCAGCAGCAGCAAAAGCGTGCTTAGTCGCTTTGACCTCGCAAAGGCGCTTCTGAAGCCTGTTCGGGAGGCTGTTCTGTCGTGGACGCACCAAAGTGGTTGTCCCGAGTGGACGCCGAGCGAAGCGTTTGCTTCTGCACCTGAAGCGGAGAAGATGCAGCAGCTCATGGAGTTCTACCAGGGTTCGCCAGTAGCGTCCCATCAAGATCCAGTGAAGAAGAGCTTCCACTTGCCGCTTCACCACATGTACGCGTCGCTAGTTCACGCTCTGTGCATGGCAATCCGACCCCAAGGTGCGCTGGAATGGAAAAGCCTCCTTGGCTTTGGAATGAACGAGAGCGCAGTCTTCAGTACCGAGAACGAAGATTCGATGCGCGGTCTGGAGTTCGCGTTGAGCCTCGTGGAGTATCCGCTGCGAGTCTGCTTTTTCACGCGCGAGGTGAAAGCGGGACTCTGGGTGCGCAACGGGAACGCGATGTGGCAGCAGCTGGTTCACTACTACTCCAAGCACTGGCGCTTCTACGGAGTCCACTCGGACTTGTACCTGTGCCAGATCGGAGCTCTAGTCGCTCCGCGAGGATGCTTCACGCGCGTGTTCCTGCGTCACTTTCCGTTCGACCTTCGCGAGTCGTTTGTGTTCAGGCTAGCAACAAGTGAAAGCGATGGCGTGAAAGAAGACCAAGCGAGCGCCGAAGTCCGACACGAGCTCGACGTTGCCGAAGAGATGCTACGTCTGCTGGTCCAGATCCTCCTCTCTCCTGTCAAGATGTCGACGTCAATAGCGCCAGCCGAGAGCTTCACGTACCTGCTGGAACGGGAGATGATGCACTGGCTCAGCTTAGGGCCGTTCTCACGCAGCGAGGTGATCGCGCGCGTGGATATGAAGCTGGTGGAGCAAGTCAAGCAGCTACCTGAGCATCCGTGGAATGGACTGGAAGAAGAAGAGATCCTCACGCAGGTGCTGGAAACTGTCGGAATGTACGAAGAACCTTCTGGATCATCTGCAGCGATGGGAGGCAGTGGGGGGAGTTTGCTGAACTTTGGGCTGAAGATGAGCGGAACGTGGAAGCTGAAACCCGAGCTCTGGAGCAAAGTCTCTGCGTACTTCGAGTGCTTCACGCCGTCTGAAGCCCAGCAATGTGAGCAGAATCTGCGCAACCGCGTGCAGAACCAGTCTCGTTCATCGACTCGCCCAGCGTCGGAAACGCCAGCTCTGACCGTTCCCGTTCTGCCGGGCTTGCATCATGGAGCGCTGGGGATTCACAGCGTTCTGGCAGAGAAGATTTTCAGCTCGAGTGACTTGATTGGCGCGCTGTTTATCGTTTTGCTGAACTGGAGACGACAAGCGAAAGCGATCACCAGCAATAACAGCAGTGGAGAAGGCGGCGGCAAAAAGACAAGTGAGAACCTGCTACTGGCGGCTCTGCAATGCGTCTTTGTTGGCGTTCAGCTGCTGGAAGCACCCGACGCTGCCGAGAGTGATACAATTGTCACTCACAACGAAGGTGTCAAGGACGACGAGAGTCTAGCTGTCGGTGCTACAATCTCCGACATCGCAGCGTCTTTCGTGGACAACCTGTCATTCGTCACGAACCTGTGCGCATCTATTCCAGTTGGGGACAACGAGCGAACCAGTTTCCTGTCTCTCCTGATGGAGTTCGTAGCTGACGACGCTCCACTGGAGGATGCAAAGGTTCTAGTGCAGCAGATTCTTCGAGTCGTTGGTGAGAAATCGGACGTGTGTCGCGTGGAGATCGAACAGAAACGAGCTGGACGAGCATCGGAGTCTGCTGCAGCTGGTAAACCTGACTCGAACGACGACGACGGTCGTTCTCAAGATGCAAGCGCCGGTGATGACCGAGCTCGTGCGGCAAAGGAGATGGTGCGGAGACGACAGCAAATGATTCTGGAGAAAATGCGCTCGAAGCAAATGCAGTTCCTGTCATCGAATGGTGACCCAAAGGACAACGGGGGTGCAAAGGGAGTCGCACCAATGGCTGTCGACTCACATGGCGTAAGCGACGAAGACAGTGAGGAGTGCGAGGATCATGATGATGACGACGATGAAGAGGAAGACGAGTGGGGGTTCCCAACCGGTCAGATCGATGTGCAGCTGTATCTCGACCACGTTTCGTCTGCTATCGCGCTGAGTTGTGAGAAGCAAAAGAAGATCTACGACCGCCAGCGCAAACAACGACGTGGCTCAAGAAACAGCTCAAGCTCGAGCAGCAACCTGTTCAGCAGTGCGAATGACCGAGTCGGCGAGAGTTTCGCTGACGAAGAGAACGAAGCAGAGGAGTGCGGACTTTGCCGAATGCCGTGCGAGCGCTACGGCTCGCCGTCGTCGTTCGGCTTCGTGGGGATCGTTCTGCCAACGTTGATCCCGCAGAAGATGAGACATATGCACAACCTCTCAACGCCCTCATTGCCGTCGGTCTGGATCATGAGCTCGCAGTCGAAGGAAGCGAGGTCTCTGACACTGAGTGATGCAAGCATCTGGAGTTGCGGTCATCCTCTCCATCACGAATGCCTGAAATCGTACTTGGCGTCGCTGTGGAAGCAAAAGCGTCCAACAGATGTGATGAATGGAGAAGATCGGCTGCTCAGCGAACGAGACGTTGAGTTCCAGTGCCCAATCTGCCGGCGCCTGTCGAATTGCTTGGTTCCAAGCGTCCCACAGATCAATTCACGCGATCTGCTTGGTCGTCGGAGCTCCTTGCGCTCATCGGATGCTTTTGTTGAGGAGGAAGAAGAGACGAAAGACGACGACACGAGTGAGAACCTGGTGTTCGTCAAGTGGCTCAACTCGCAGATGAGTTTCCAGGACGACCGCCCGCAGGTGAAGCGACGGAAATCGCGAGCCCTGTCGTATTTGCGGTCGCGGCTGAATTCGAGTGCAGCTGAGAGAGATCGCCTGAGCGCGGTGGAGCGGAATCTCGACAGGTTTTACCACGACGTCACGCTCCGCTGTCTGCGTGCCGCCATGCAGCTGCCGCTTCTGATGATTGAAGCCATTCAAGACGAAGTGCGTATCGACGCGGAGATCCAGAACGCTGTGTGCACCCTGGACGTGCAGCTCCCAGCGTGGCAGCTTTTCCTCCACTGTCTCGAAGTGCAAGTGGATCTGATCGAACAAGAGAGGGAGTCGCTGCACACGGACCCACTGGACAAGCAGCGGATGCAGTCGCTGCGGTACCTCGCCGACGTGACAGTCGCTGCATCTGCGTTGTCAGCTGAGAATGCGCTGTCGTGGACTGTGATCGACGCACCGTACGAGACAAAGTTTGACGTCATGGTGGGCAAGCTTAACGGCATTCTCTTTGGTCACCAGGTACTGTTTGAAGAAGACGACGGCGGCATTCATGGTGGAGGACTGTCTAGGACTGAGAGTGAGCGGTCGTCGAACAGCAAGGGAGATTTCCGCGCGGCGCTGCCGATCCTGTGTCACCCGAACCTGTTTTCGTTCTTCGTGATGCGGATGGTGTGGCGACAAGGATCCCAGGCGACTTCTCCGCATGTAGCAGTCGAAGAGCTGGTGTCGGAGGCGTTCTTCCTCTCGCGCGTGCTGGTGACAGCACAACTGCTGCAGTCTCTGTGTTGCATCCAGATGCGCGCGGGCAACGAGGAAGACGAAGAGAACAAAGGGCTTTCTGACGAGCGCACGCCAGTTTTTGAAGGCGATGACGACGACGAAGAAGAGAAGCTCCCATCGTTTGGAGGCTTTGAGCGAGTGCAGTCGCTGAAAGATGCGTACCATTGGGTCTCACAGCTGCTCACCCGTAGCAAGTTGGTCGGGAACCGTCAAGGGTTCAGAAGCAGTTCAGCAGCGCCGAAGAAGGATCTCAGGTGGCGAAGCGACATGGAGGAGGAAGTGAGTGCGATGTGCCTGCCTCTGGTGAAGCGAATGGTACTGCTCATGGACGTGTTGCTGCCGCCGAGCTCCCCGCAGCAGCACCGGAGCCAAACTTCTGGACCAACAGCAGCAGCAGAGGACGAGGTATGCGCGGTGTGTGACGGGATTTTCTCCAGCGACCCGCTCCAGTCAGCCGAATCGAAACGATCCGCCGGTCGCGAGAAGACCCAGGAGCTGGAGAAGTACCTGCGGAGACTGCACTTGCCCCCGCTGCGTCTCTTCTTCCAGGCGCAGATGTTTGCCTCCGACCAGCGCGGCTTGTGCGAGCTCTGGGGTGCGCAGCTCGAAGCGAAAGCTGCAGTTCTGCGGCAACAAGCCCAGCAGCAACAACAAGCTCAGCAGCATGACGAGATATCGGCTTCGCCAGTGGTGAAGACGCGCGTGAATTTGTTCGCCTCGATCTCCAAGTTGAGCGCGCTGGGCTTAGCTTCAAAGGAGCCATCCGCTAGACCTCGTCTGCTTATGAGCCTCCCGCGGATCTACATGAACCTCTTCATCCTGTACAACGACAAGCCGCGCGGGCTGTGCCAGCAGTGCCAGCAGCTCCCGCAGCACCCGGCGATCTGCCTGTTCTGTGGCGTCGTGCTCTGCTGCTTCTCCCCGTGCTGCGAGTCGGCGCGGGGCAACATCGGCGAGTGCTCCCAGCATGCACAGACTTGCGGCCTGGGCTTTGGCGCGTTCATGCTGCTGCGCGCGTGCACCGTGATCCTATTTCTGGGCAACGAGCGCCGGTGCGTGTGGGGCAGTGTGTACGTTGACAAGAACGGCGAAGAGGACCCGTACCTGCGCCGCGGCAAGACGCTGTACTTGGACGCGAGCCGGCTGCTGGCGCTGGAGAGCTTGCTGGTCTCCCACGGGTTCTCGCAGAACACGGCGATCCTCGCCAACACGTCAAGAAGAGACGGACGGCGATATTAGTCAAGGAGAGAGCGAGAAAGAAGAGGAGAGAAAGAGAGAGAGAGAGAATGGTGCGAGAGGCGTGTATAATAAAAGAGCATTTGTAAACACGGCTGAAGACGACAAGAAGGCTTGGCGAATGAACGTCACAGTGGATTCGAAAGGACTTCCGATGCTTGCAGCGAGAAGAAGAGGTCGACGGCGAGACGGACGTCGTACTCCAGTTGTGGTATCAACGTCGGAGCTTCCAGACCGGTGATATGCGAGTTTTCATGGCTCTGCACGATTGGCGAAGTGCTACAGCGTAAACTGCTTTGCTCCGCACACTTCACGCCCCGGCGTTCCTCCTTAGCGCGTACACGAAGCAAGCGGCCGTCCTTGGCATTTGGGCCACCTCGACCGATACGATAGCTTTCCAGGCACGAGGAACATCGGATATTGGCACCACGATACGGAAGACTTCCAGGCATAGCATGAGGGCCAAGCTACAGAGGCGAACAAGTGGACATCCGACACGAATCTCCACAACACTGTAGCTTGCCAGAGGGCTCACAAACCTCGGCGAGGTGAATGTTAATTCGAGCGCTTGGATCTGATCGGCTCATTTTGTGCGGCCCTTCACACCGCCGCCAGAGTTGTCGCCATCTCGAGTTCTCTGAGCACTGGCTCAACGAAAGCACACGCCTCGGTGGCGACTGTGGTTGACTTGAATCTTTCAAAGCCCCGAGTGATTGAACATCGACTTCGGGGCGAGGACGTTATTGTTGTGCTTGCGCGTATCTGTCTATTTATTTTAGCTTTCTCTCGATCAGCTTATTTTTCATTAAAGAAAAAAAGGTTTTCAAAAACGCCTCTTCCTTTCAAACTGCCACAAAAATGGAGACGAACTGAGGGACAATATCGCAGAAAAAGAGCATCCGGAACACTGGGCACAGTACGCACATCTTGCTGTTTGGATTCACATTTCCAGACTATGTATGCCTTTCTATTTCCGATGCGCAGACCTCTTTACTTTTTCATTCGACCCGCTGACCCATTTTTGGGAGCGAATCGGGCAAATGAATCTCGCCACACACGCCTTTCACAAGCGGCTTTGAATCTCGCGAGCTCTGGTGCGAGGGCCTCTCGAAGAAAGGAAACCCGACGTCTGCTTTGCAGTTTCCCGAACTTCACGTTGCCCGATCGCGCATTCACAACCCGGTCCCGTCGGTTCGATCCGATGGCTTTCTTTGCGTTTCGCACGCATGACGCCAAGCGAGTTCCAGCAGATCTCACTTGATGGGCCACCGAGCGCTCCAACACGCCACGTTGAACTGAATCCCCACTCGACTCCGACAGACAGTCGACGTCTCGCGTCCGATTGATGGCCGGGAGCCACGGCAGAAAAGATTCGCGACAGCCACACGATCAGTTGACTCCTGGTTGACTCTCTGCACCAGCGGGATCGTCTCTGGATCTGATTCGCCCGACCTTCGCCCATCTCGAACCGAGACTCGTCCACAGACACGCGGTGATACAAAGTTGCTCTTGTTGCGTCTTTTCACTCGGAAAGAACAGGCGCCGAGCGAGCTCAGATCTCCCTCTGACACGTCAAGGTTGAAGCTGCTCCCACGGCCCCGCCCCTCATCCATCAGTCAGCAGCAACAGCGAAAGATCGAAATGATTTGCAGCGCAAAAACACCGCGTGACGACGAATCCGTTCACTCACGGAGGCAGCCCGATCTTGCCCCTCCTCCTGAATCACCCGCACGCAAAGCCTCGCACTCCCTCGTCCATCAGATCCCCTCCAGTCCCCGGCGGTTGACTCCTCCGGTTGGACGAAAAGCTGAGCGAGGCGCCTTCTTCTCTCAGCTCACTTTCAAATCTGCCTCCAAGCCCCCAAGTCCCCCTCCTCCAGCCTCTTCGCCATGGTCTCCATCACCTCGTTCACTCGCGCACTCGGCCTCCTCGCCGCCGTCTGCGTCGCCTCGGTCAACGCCGACGCCATGAAGGCGGACGCGTTCACCGCGTGCCCGACCGCCCCCGCCACCGCCGGTGACCGCCGCCCGAACAAGTCCCAGCTCACGTACGCCACGTACAACACCGAGTTCCTCTTCCTCCAGGGCTACGGCACGCTCAACTGCCCCGGCGCGGACTGCAAGTGGGCGACCGCCACGGACGCGCAGAACCACATCGCGCAGGTGGCCAAGATCATCAAGGCGCTCGACGCGGACATCCTCCAGATGAACGAAGTCGAGGACTGCGTGGTGCTCAACGCGGTCATCGCGCAGCTCCAGCTGCTCGGCGACAACACGTACCAGCCGTACCTGGTGCGCGGCACGGACACTGCCACGGGCCAGAACTCGGCCCTCCTCACGCGCGTCGACCCAGCCGAGGACCTCCAGCGCACGAACACGGCCGTGAGCCTCCCGGTGAGCGGCTCCAAGTGCCCAAGCGCCTCGGGCTACTCCAAGACCAAGTCCGTCGCCAAGCACTTCTACACGTCGTTCAACGTCGCGGGCTTCTCCAAGCCGATCACCGTGGTCGGCGCGCACCTGCTCGCGAACCCGCAGGACAAGGTCCGCTGCTTCGAGCGCGAGGGCCAGGCGACCGTGCTCGCCGGCCTCACGAACGCCGCGGTGCTCAATGGTCACCACACGATCTTCTCGGGCGACCTCAACGACTTTTCCGCGACCATCCCGGACAAGAACAACAACAAGCCGATCAGTGGCGTGCTCAGCATCCTCACGGGCTCCAGCATGGTCCAGGTCGCGGACAAGGCGCCCCAGTCCACGCGCTTCACGCAGTGGTGGGACAAGAACAACGACTGCGTCTTCGCGTCCACGGAGGTGAGCAGCCTCGACCACATCCTCGTGTCCAAGTCGCTGAGCGCGAGCGTGTCGAACGTGACCTTCGGCAACTTCCTCAACGACCCGTCGTGCGGTGGCTACAACAGCGACCACTGGCCGATCAAGATCACCATCCAGGCTGCCTAAGCCAGCAACTGAACTCGCTGCTTCGTCTTTGTCTCGTTTTGCGCAGCGATAGGTGTTTCGGAAAGATGCATGAAGTTCAAGTGTGGCTGCACATCTTAATCCGCATGCGCAATCGCCTATTCCAGTTCACACAAGTCGCTTCACTTTGCCTGTGCTCTCTGGAGAAATCCGCACTCACCACCGCCGTGTGCTGCAATTGCTTGAGCTGCATGGGTTTTTGTGGCCATTCGCTTTCGCTTCGCGACAGCTGCGTGGTCTTGAAGCTCGGAGCAGCCCTGGACCAGTCAAGTCAGTCAGCGAGGAGTTCTTCTGCAGAGGACATTTCTGCCTTTGTTATGCACGCGCTGACCCCCACTCCGTCATCGTATTGGATGCAGACACTCGTTGATGGATGCCTCGTTTATGCTCGTTTTGCAAAGAGTGGATTTGGTACACTTTTCCGACCCCACGTGGGTTTAATAGACAGCAAGATCCTGGAAAACCCACGAGGGGTTACTAGAAAGGTACCGTTGACCACAATAGACAGCTCACTTGGCTTCACTATGCCACTCGTCTATTGACCAATTCAACGAGAGACAATCGACGCGGCATAGTGAAACCAAGTGAGTCGTCTACTGTGATCGACGGTTCGCCGTTTGTGGGACACAGGAATCGGATGCCTCACATACAAATCGCAAGGATAACGTCCACTTCCAAAGTCCAAGACCCGGTTTATACTGCGTGCTTCTTTTTTTGCGTTCATGAAAAAATGATAGCCACTTCTCCAAATGCACGTTTAATCACAAAGGTGATGAAATGACCTCCAGAACTTGCGGATACTGGCCCTCCGAAAGTTGGCATTCGATTGCCGCCGTCCATGACTTTTTGAATCTCTCGAGGTTTCAGATTCGCAAATCCGGGTCGGAGGTCCCACTCCTGTCGTCCTTTTCCGAGCTCCTCCACCCGTCCTCTTGTGAATGCGCGCAGAGATGAGCGCTCGCTCCCCCATCAAGATGAGCTTTCGTCGCAGAAAACGCTTTT
>JAASFQ010000824.1:0-13680 GCA_023333845.1 Globisporangium polare | reverse complement strand
CTGAATGTGAAGAATGCACGTGTGGTCTTTGCGCATGCGCGACTGGGGAGCGAATGGAAACAGGTCGTCCTGGTCCACAAAGTCCGACGCGAAGATGCACTCTTCGCCTCGATCCCCACTCTTGGGCGTGTACTCGGAGAAGACAACGCTGTTGGACTCGACCTGGAACTTGCGTTGGCTCGTGTACAGGAACCGGTGCTGCGCGATGCTCGAGTTTTCCCCCCTCTGTGGCCACGTCGCGCTCTCCTCTCGCGCCGTGACGTCGCCCAGGGTCTGGCCCATGCAGGTCTCCAGGTTCGCAAAGAAGTACTGGAGGCCGTCGTAGACCTGCTTGACGCTCTTCGCATGAGGCAGCGGCGCGATGTCCAGTCGGATGGAGACGTTGTCGCCGTTGTGGAATTGCCGCTTCGTGGACTCGGAGACGCGAGTCGTCTTGGGCAGAAAGTGCGTGCGCGTCTCAAGAAAGCGTCTGGCGTCGTGCAGTTTCTGCTGCTTGAGGCCCCGAAGTAGCTGGAGGCGCTTGTCGAGGTCGCCCATCAGGTGGATGCGACTCGAGATCGGGCTCACCACAAACTCGCTCTATGGTGAATCAAAACGCGGAGCTCAGAGTAAGTACATTGCTATATGCTCGCATGTGACACGACCGGTAAGTCATAAACGCATATCCACGCACCGTATCGGCGGTCATCAGCGACCGGAAGCCCACGGCGAGCAGCTGCTGGTTGCGCAGGACCTCGCGCAGCATGAGGTTGTTGATCGTCTGCTGCGCCAGGCTCGTTTGCTGCACGGGGATGCCCGCGCGGTGCTTGAGCGAGTCGAGGATGGCGCTGAGCTGCTTCGCCTGGCTGTCCAGCTCGCTTACCTCGTCCTATCCAGGCAATCAGATGGACAACTACGTTAGCCAATGCTTTCCTTGAGGATCATTCATGCAGCATCATCATGCGCTTGCGTACCTTGCGGAGTTCGTACGTGCGCTTGCGCGTTCGCTTGGCGGTTGTTGGGTTTGCTTTCGCAGCGACGGGGGACTCGACGCTCGTGACCGAGGAGCTCTCCACGTCGCCGCTATTACTGCGACTGCGGTTGGTGGTCAAGAAGGCGTCTTCCAGCTCGCAGTCGATGCTAACGAGCATCGGCAGAAAGAGCTCAGCACTGTCATCCTCTTGGGCGGGAGGAGGCAGTCGTTCCAGTCCAGCAGCGCCAACGGCTGCGTGCTGCGAAGGGTCATTTCCGATATGTGGCAGTTTGATGGCGGCGATGTCCGTGCCCTCACGGGAGCGCAAATGGAGCAATGCGAGCGAGCGAGAGCGAGAGACCCCACGTCGAAGGAGTTTTCTATCGGAAAGAGAGAAGGGTACGAATCACTTGCATAACAGAGATGACAGCGAGCCCACATGGCCGGGCGGCATGTGTGGGACGCGAGTGGCATGACACAGCTGCTGTGCGAGCGAGAGGGGATGCGCTTGAGAAGTTGCGGTCGTCAAGTGGGCGGCGGAACGTGTGGCCCACAAAGTGTCCATTTTTATGTCGTGGCCCCGTCTGCATTGCTGCAAGTTGCAGACCTCTCAGCTGCAATCATGTGATAAACGAGTCCACTTGCTTTTATAGCGAGACACCGTTGCTGCATCGGTGGTACGATAGCCAATCGGACCTCACTGGCGTAAATGATATGATGAGGACTTTGATGGAAACCATCACTTGCTGAGCTGCGGGTGGTTTGGGGAGGCCATGGGATTCATAGTTCTGCGTGTTGCCACCTCGCAATGGCGAGGCCCAGCAGCGTGACGTCAGCGGGCCCGAGTGAGTGAGTGGGTCCATCCCTCGCTTCCCAGCAACAGTTTCGGGTGCCAACAACAACAGTTGTTGCTGCCTCCGAATGATGACGACGCCGGGCGCTCCAAATCAGTACGTGCAGTTTTCCATCTCAAGTTGGCAAAGTCGATCGCACGACCACTGCCCACAAGCTCCCAGCCGACCGCGAGACTCGGCAGCGCATGCGGTACACTCAAGGTTGGCTGTGGCTTGTCGGTTGGCAGGCAAAGCTTGGCAAGAGCAGGAAGACGCGCAAGCGCGGTGGTGGTTGGTTGGGGGGCAGCACACAGCCAAATGGGCATCCGGTCCGGGAAAGCAGGGATGCAATTCGATGGGTCGATCCACGGGGCCTTGTATCCGGACTCCGTTTCGCACCACAGATGATGAAAAGGTCTTGTTGCGTCGGCTGATTAGTTGCAGCCGAGCGGCAAAACCTGTCTTGGAGACTAAACATCCTCGTCTGATGCGATGCTGCGCTCGTTGACCTGGCGTCCCACTACCACTACCAAGGGGATGCATATTTTACTGCACGACCGTGGGGTAAATCTCAAGAGCAGGTCTTGTAGCTACAGTACGATCTAAGAGAGAGAGAGAGAGAGAGAGCGAGCATTGCCCAGCAAAGCTCCCATGACCAGCGCGGTGGTTGTGCGCTGGCTTCATGCAGTAACGGCCGGATGCGATTCAGTTTGTCAGCGCCTGCTTAACCGGACTCCACTTCCACCGAGTTGACGCAATCAGATTCGTGGTGACGCAACTTGCTTTGTGAACCCAGCGCCAAAAATCTCAGCTTTCTCGGGATGGCAACCGCCTCTTCTGGGGCCACGTGCGCAACGCCGAGGGCTTCGAATGCGAAGAGCTGCTTGCCGAGCACCCGCGCGCCAAAAAGACGCACGCGCGTGCAGTCTGCTGCTTCAGTCGCACCCACGTCCTGTCTTTCCTCCCCCAGCCCAGAGAGCTGAGCTTGCATGCAGAGGCTGACCGGTTGGCTGTGGCCTTCAAGGACAACGGGACTTTCACAGATCGGTATGTTCACAGAGCTGGACGAAGCTGCGCAGCCCAAGTCCCAAGTGAGGCGCCCGCTGGCATTGCACGGTCGGAATTTTCGCTCCAAACACACGCACGTGTGGAGAAAACAATCGCGAGGTGAAACAGATATTCAGAGGTGAAACAGTCTCAACGTTGCGCGACATAACAGGTTTGCAGCACAGTTTTAACGCACGTCGACAATTTTCAGATGCCCGCGCACTGAAACTTCACAATCGCAGCCAGCGCACATTCAGATGCTGCTCGGCTGGCGCATTCGCGTTGAGAGGCGACTCGGTGAGTATGTAGCCATCGCTGCAGTATCACAGCCTCGTAACGACACCCAAGACCTCCTCGCTGCAAAAAAAAGAGAGCGTCCGAACTGATATCTCCAAAGAGAAGTGAAGACGACTGAGAGCAGGCTATCGAAGACGAAGTCTCACTGGTGGCGGAATGACCGGCGGCGGCGGCAGAGACAAAGTCGCGCGTCCAGTTGACAGAGCAAACCTGAGCAGGAGCAAGGACCACTTCAGCGAGCTCTTCACTTCCAGGAGGCCGACTTGAGGTCTCTTTGATGTCGTCGTCGTTGGAATTGGAAGGGAAGTTTCGAACAAGAAAGATCAACATGACCCTTTATTTGGTGAGCGCTTCATCAAAGCTTTGACCTCCGCTTTGTCATCCCTTCGGAGTTACTTTAGCAATACATTCCTCAACAAAACCCCAGGTTAGTCCTCCCGGGCGACACAGCGAAGCGTAGCGCGCACGGATTTCAGAATCGCCTCGTGCACGCGGTCGGTGTCCTCAACGAGCTCGAGGATCCGGTCCTCGGACACGTCCAGCTCGCAGCGCCGCAGCTTGGACTGGAACCACATGGTTAGCACGACCACCTGCTCGGGGTCGTCGTCTTCAGGAAGATTGCTGTCGCCCTTGTCTTCGTCGCTGAGCTCGAGACTCAGTGACGACGCATTCGAGCGCGAGGACTCGTGCACCTTTTCGACACTCTGGATGTGGAAAACGCTCACGATGTCCTTGCGGACGCGCTCGTGCGGAGCGTACGGATACAAATCGTCCTGGTCGACAAAGTCGGTCGCGAAGATGCCTTCTTCGCAGAACTCGCCCGTGAGCGCGCTCTTGTGGTTCTGCTTGTACTCGGAGAAGACGAGGCTGTTGGTCTCGACTCGGATGTCCCGGTGGTTGTACAGGAACCGGTGCTGCGCGATGCTCGCGTCCTCCTTGTCTCGCACAGCGGCGCTCTCCGTGCTCTCCTCGCGCAGCACGACGTCGCCCAGAGTCTCGGTCATGCAGATCTCCAGGTTGGCAAAGTAGAACGCGAGCGCGTCATAGACCTGCTTGATGCTCCTGGCGCTCAAGAGTGGGACGATGTCGAACTTCTCCGCGACCGTGCCGCCGTCGTCTGTGCGGCGCCGCGAAGACTCGGAGAAGCGCGTGGTCTTGGGCGAGAACTGCGTGCGCTTCTCCAGGAAGCGCCTCGCGTCGTGGATCTTCGGGTACTTGAGGCTCTTGAGCAGCTGGCGGCGCTTGCTGGCGGCGCTCTCGAGGTGGATCCACGTCGACACGGGGCTCAAGTCGTACTCGCTCTACGAAATCAGCCAATGATACAAGACTTGTTAGTAAATGATGTAGCCAGCATCCACAGACTAGTACTCCGGAGTGCTCATGTACCACGTACCTCGTTGGTCGCCATCATGGACCGGAAGCCCGCGACGAGGAACTGCTGGCTGCGCAACAGCTCGCGCAGCATGCTGTTGTTGAGCTCCTGCTGGGCGATGCTCTGGTCGTCCTGGACGCCCGCGCGGTGCTTGAGGAAGTCGAGCGTGGCGCTCAGCAGCTGCGCCTTCTTCTCGAGCGCGTCGATCTCGTCCTTGCGCTGCTCGTACGTGCGCTTGCGCTGTCGCTTGGCCGCGCGCGCGTCGGGCGAGTCCAGGGGCCCTCCCTGGTCGCTGCTGCTGCTGCTGCTGCTGTCCCCCGCGAGCAGGAGGAGGTCGTCCAGCTCGCAGTCGGCGAGGATCGACTGCAGCAGCTCCTGCTCTTCAAGCGTGAGACCATCACTTGTCGTCAGCGCCGGCAGGATCGCCTTCAAGTGGAGCTGCTCGTACAGCGCCATCTTGGATTGCCTATTGACTGTCGGACTGTGGTGGGTTGTTGCCGTTCAATAGCTGGACTGGCTGGCTTGTGGTGGCGGTTGCTCAACGTGGCGCAAATTCAGAAGTGAGAGAAGGGTCGCAAACGTCGGCCGCAGACAGACAGACAGACAGACAGACAGACAGGGGCTCGCAGCGCATGTGGGTAGTGAGTGATGGGCGGTCTCCTTCTCTGGGTGCGTCTTGCTTGTTTGAGCTCTTCCTCGCAACAGTCGGGCTGGTCGTTAGGCCAAAGAGGGTTGGGAGGCGGGTGGAATGGATGAGGCGCCGCACGCGCGCGCGATCTGTGATTGCTGTGCACAGCTGGACAAGAACGAGTTTGTGGCTCTGCGGGCCTCGCAGGCAGCGATGGTGGGACCGCGAGAGACAGGTCCGATTTTTAACAACAACCGACCAAAACAACCAAACAAGACTTGTTCTGTGTGAGCAGACGCGGCAAGCAGGCGAGACGCAATGCCGACCGCGATGCTGTTTGATGGGCTGCACGTTGATTCTGTCTGAGAGAACTCGAAACGATGTGATATATGCTGGGTGAGAGGCTGGACGAGTGGAGAAAAGGGGGATGGGTGAAATTCGCACTTCAATTCGCAGTACCGGGATCACTTCGTTTTGCCACCATCGAGGAAGCACAAAGCGAAGCAAAAGGCAACCGAGGCCGACCGAGAGAGAGCAGCAGGCTGACTCGACTACGACGAGCAGCGATGGCTCAATGGAGACTTTGGCATCCGACGACGGCCGAAAAGGGGGAGGGGGTCAGCTTCGGATCGGGCGTGGGAGTCGTTTGCGCCGTCGACGTCCACTGCTTTTCCCGTTTAAGCGGACGCTAGTTTTCTGACCAGCCTTTGACCGCTTGATCGAGTGACTGCGGACACCCGTTTAATAGGCTCGCTGTGGCATCGCAGTCATTCACATCTTCTTGCTCTCTCAGCGAATCTCTCAGCCTCCGTGCGCTGACATTCGACGCGTTGACTGTTCTCGACGGTGGACGCTGGGGCTTTCGGAACCCTTTTGTGGAGGAGCGAACTGCGAGGTACAGCTGTACAGCATGTAGCGAGCACTGCCCGCACTCTTTGCTGTGCTATAGTAGTATAAGCTATGAATGACTCGGAGCTGAAAGGCTCACGAATGGCACTCAACTACATAGAATGTCTCTAGTGAGAGAGTCGCCGAAGCGAATGTGATAGTGTCCAATCACCCCACCGTTGCATGTCAATACTTCTCGGAAATGGTGGCGAGTGCTGGTCGCTCATCATCCGCGTCGCGAATACCGTAGCATATTTGAGCCGCGAGTGATCGTCAACAATGCATTTGTAGCCGTTTGCCCATTGCCATACCCCTCGTGACAGTGAGCTCTTGATCTACGCCATGGAAGGCCTCCCCCCCCCTTCTCGAACTACCGCTCACTGCTGAGCAAGAGAGCTGTGCCGAAGCAAGGCGCGCACGGCCTTCAGGATCGCCTCTTGGACTCGATCAGTGTCTTCAATGAGCTCCAGCAGTCGCTCCTCCGGGATGGCGAAGTCGCAGCGGTGCAGTTTCGTGTAGAACCACATGGTGAGCACTACCACTTGCACACTGTCGTTCGTGGACTGCTGCTGCTGCGGTCGGTCGCAGGACTGGACGTGCAGGATGCACGTGATGTCTTTGCGCATTCTCGACTGCGGAGAGAACGGGAAGAGATCGTCCTGGTTCACAAAGTCCGACGCGAAGATGCCTTCTTCTTGAGCCTCGCCGGTATTCTTGTACTTGTGCGTGTACTCGGAGAAGACGATGCTGTTGGACTCGACCTGGAACTGGTGGTGGCTCGTGTACAGGAAGCGGTGCTGCGCGATGCTTAGGCTCTTGTCCTTCTCGGCCCACGTCGAGCTCTCCTCTCGCACCGTGACGTCACTCAACACCTCAGCCATGCAGGTCTCGAGGTTGTTGTAGTAGAACTGGAGCGCGTCATAGACCTGCTTGACGCTCCTGCCGTGAGGCAGTGGCGCGATGTCGAGGCGGACTGAGACGCGGTCGCCATTGCCGAGCTCTCGCTTCGTGAACTCGGAGACGCGCGTGGTCTTGGGGAGAAACTGCGTTCGTTTCTCCACGAAGTGTTTGGCGTCACGCAATTTCTGCTGTTTGAGGCCGTGGAGCAGCTGGAGACGCTTGTCGAGGTCACCTTCCAGGTGGAGGCGACTCGAGATCGGACTCACGACAAACTCGCTCTGTGAAGATAGGACGTGAGGGCTAACAGTCAGTGACCGATTATGGCAGCGCTACGTCACAACGCAATGCAGTCCTCGCCATATCAGCGGCCATTAACGACCGGAAGCCCGCGGCGAGCAGCTGCTGGTTGCGCAGGACCTCGCGCAGCATGAGGTTGTTGATCTTCTGCTGCGCCACGCTCTGCTGCACGGGGATGCCGGCGCGCTGCTTCAGAAGGTCGATCTCGGCGCTGAGCTGCTTCGCCTGATTGTCCAGCTCGTTCACCTCATCCTGACCAGCGAAACATACAATCGCGTAGATTGAGATCCATTTATCTAAGCATTGATTCTTCCAGGGCATTGCGGTACCTTGCGCAGCTCGTACGTGCGCTTGCGTGGTGGTTTGGCGGGGGTGGTGGAGTCGGAGGACGCGACCGAATCGGCAGCTGGATCCTCGAACTCGCAGTTCACGAACATCGGCAGCAGGAGCTCTTCGTCCTCGGCCGTGATGAGGCAATCACCTATATCCAGTAGCTCCGCAGACTCGCTGCCCTGCCAATCAGGCTGCTCGTAACGAGCCATGCTCCTCGAGCGGCTGAGATTAGCAGGCGACGTTGTGCTCGAAAGCGTGCAAATGGAACAGTGAGAGGAGAGATATGGAGACAAGTAAGAGGTGAACTATTGGGATCTTTCGTGCCGCAAGCAGCCATCGCCAGCAATGTTCTCGTAGAGTTCAGCGAGGAGTGAGTATAGCGCCTCAGTGACGTAAACGAGAGAGGAGACGAGGACGCTTTGACAAGCGAGCGAAGCGAAGCGAGGTCCCAATCGAAATGTGCAAATGTGTGGCCAGCAAGTGTCCTCTTGGTCATCGACTGGGATGGGTTCGTGCGTGAAAAGAGGCCCTGTCCAACATGAGACTTGTTTAGAATACTTATCTGTCCTTTTTAGATTCGCTTGCACTGCAAGTACAGGCCGAATCAGCTTGATAGGGCCTTGCATACATGATAGCTGGTTATAGTTGATCAATGTCACCTTTCTCCTCTCGCGAATGCGCAATCCCAACCACCATCATCATCCCGCGAAGCGCAACACGGTTGTGCCGCACGCCCAGCGAACAAGCGAGGCCACCCGCCAGCACAGAGATTCTCTTAACATCTCCATATGGATGACACTGGGGAAACAACTGACGGGGCTTCCGATTCTGATGATGCCGAGAGACATTGGCATGTTTCAGATCTGGCTGCGGTAGTTGCAAAGAGGCTTCTTTCTCCCAAGAAGCATCTCTGCACGCAGTGGTTAAGTGCGGACCTCTCGAGGTTGTTGTGTGGTGCAGCTCAATCACTTGCGGGTTGGTTGGTAACAGCTGTGCGGCAGCACACAATAGCGACACGAGCTCGATCTCCTGCTGCTGCAACACGGTGGACACTTTGGCGGAGTAGAGCACTCTTTGACATGTCATTGGCAGTGAGACCAGCAATGCAATGCGTCGCGCCTTTTCAGCAGGTCGACGCAATCCGGATCCAAACAAACGAGACGAAAGATGGCGCAACTTGGTACGAGTCCACTGTGATCTGCTGAGTCCATTTCAGAGCCGACCGTCATCACATGCGATTAGCCCTCTGCTTGGGACCTCAGATTGCGTCTCTCGCGCGAGACCCTCTGGACAGCAGCAGGTAGGACAGCAACAGAGAGAGAGAGAGAGAGAGAGATGAAACACTTCCAGCTTTCACGGCTTGCGAAACAGCACACGTGGAGCGTTCAGCGGGAGGACAGCAGGAGCTGGAGTGCCACTGTACACAGACTCTCACGGTTGTTCTTTAACGCGCCGCGATTCACCGAAATCAGCACCAAGCTCACACCAAGCTTCCTCCTGCTTTGTTGCAGAGGCGGGGAGTGATGGTGAAACCCGTGATGACGTTTACTGTTATCAAAAAAGATGGAATGGGGTCGAGTGGAACCTTGTTTGACAACGCGTCTACCACCTCGCGAAACGCAATGCTTCGCCAGCACCACAGCTCTTAGACACCTGCTAACGCAGCAGGTACTGGTTGCGGCGTGCATGCACTGTACCGCACCTGCGAAAGGCGGTGGTCGACCTCTTGAGTGATGTACAACAGCAAGGCGCACATCGTTTGATGAGCTGCAGCCGAGTGAAGAAAGCCTCGTCTGCGAGTAAACTGACAGCGTGTGGCGACGGGGAATGACATACCATTGGCAGGGAGACCAGCATTTGTACTTCGAAGCACGGGATCGATAGATGCCCGTTTAACCAGTGGAGTCTTCGTGCAACCCGCTGGGTGTGTGGTTAGCGCTCAAGGTTAGTTGTTCGGACGCTCAAACGCAACCAGGATCCAAAGCAAAGGACCGCGGCCATGGCGGCGCGACGCTGATCCACACGCTCATCAGACCGTAATCACAACCCCCTCCCCCCCCTTTTCTTCTTTTTTTGATTGACGTCGGAGAGTTCGCGGTCTTGAGCAGAATGGAGGAATGGCTCGTCTTCTTCCCATATCTGTCCTCGATGAAGCGCAGCATACACGGCAGTTTCTCTACTGCGCACACTCACAAGTCGAGATTCCGAATCGGGGTTGAAGGGCGTTTGGATACTGCTGATCTCTTTGCAGCATAAGTAGAGTCACATAGACCTCACTTTCAACAACAACAACGCTTGGGTATTATTCGGTGCCAGTCAGATTGAAAAGAGCAATGTCGTCTTGAAAGTACCGGCATCGGTACATCAATCAGATCAAAAGGTAAGAAGGCACGACAGTTATTCACTTGAGCTTAGCAGGGAGGCAAAGGCAAATGAGCCCTTCTTATCACGCTTCGCCACGAGGTCAGCGTCCTCATTTCTTATCTACATGGTGGACGCACCCAGGTACGTGGCGACCGAGATGGCGTCGACCATCGTACGCTGCGGGCCATCCAACGGCAGCCCGCGCCCGCCCATGGTGACTTCGTGGCGCGTGGTTGAGAACAACGGGCTGCTCTCGATAAACTCGAGGTAGTCGGGCGCGCCGGGGATGAGCACGTTGTCCGCCACCAGTAGCGACCCCGGCTGCAGCGTGCCGCTCTCGATGATGAGCTTTGCGTCCGAAAGGTACACGGTCTTCTCGTGGTCGATAAAGTAGATCTGCACCAATTGATAGATCGCGATCAGTAAGACGGCCAACCCGCACATATTATGGGAGTAAAGAGCAGCTTCTCATAAGACAAAGCGAAGGCACTCACGTCGACGGTCTTGCCCTTGAGCAGCTGGTACTGATCAGCGAAGGCGCCGACGATGACGGTCACTTGGTCCGTGAGCCCAGCAATGTCGACCATCTTCGTAAGCATAGGTAGACACAGGTGTTAACGCCACGCAGTCGTCAGCAAAGCCACGCAGTCTCCAGCATTAATACACGCACAAGCACCTGCTTACCTCCTGCACGCGGGCGGCGAACACGAGCGAGAACTCGAACGAGTAGTAGTGCGACTCACTCTTACCCGCGACCTCGCGCTGCAGACTCGCGAAGCGCACGGCGCTGTAGCCCGTGTAGCCGCCGAGCTCGGCCATCACCACGGGCTTCTTCTTGCGGATCTCTTCGTCCACGATCGCGCCTTTCGTCATCCCGACGTTCATCATGCGGTTCTTGGACGCGAACTCGTCGATCGCAGCGACCACGGATGCCGGGTCGCCGCGGGTCGCGTGCTCCTTGACGTACTCGAGGCACGCAGCCGAGCTGAGTGAAGTACAGAGATACGCTGGTAGACAATGGAGACCATCATAAGGCAGGATCTAATGGAAGGAATGCAGCACGTACTTGTTGTTGGCCGCTTCGGCCCAACCGGCGGGGTGCGGTCGACGGTTCGCAATTGGGGAGCTCATGTATGGACTAGGGACTGGAGAGGAGAGAGGCTGTTGCTCGAGAGCGCGTTTTGAGAAATGATCGAACATGGAGCAGGGGAGCAGGCGCATGGTCCCCTTGGATCCAGTATCGCCGCCCAGCACAGTAGCTCACATGCTATTGTGCGATGATGCAACGTCTCTGTATATGCGCGACGGGGAGAGGTCTTGCTGAATGACGGTGATAACGGCCATGGAGCACCTGGCTCGTGCAAACAAAACGAAAATGAATGTAGAGCTCCTGCCCACTGGGCAGGATACGGACGGACAGGCACTTTGGTGGTACAGAGTCGGGACATGGTGGCCACAATCCAGGAAATCCTGAGCAGTTGATTGGCTCTCTCAAATGGTTTCAAGAGTGTAGGTCAGTTTGGTTTGTGTCCACCTTGAAATTGACAACCATGCACCCATCCTTCCATTGGCTCTTGGCACGCAGCACGACACACACCCAATGCCGTGCATAGTTGAGATTCACAGGCAGTTTGTGTGACCTGAGCCCAAGTAACACGTGCTAAAGAGACATCCATCGTGAACTCTTCTTGCCATGGAGCGTTGCGCTCTTGCTCAGCTCCCAGCGGTGCCGTTGAGCACCTTCTCCCAGTTGAACTCGAGCGACAAGTCCACGCCTAAGCAGACACGATGAGCCATTGGTTCAATCAGCGCGATTGTCAGTAGCTCTTAACGCCCCATATATGTAGGGGCTTACCGTGGTGCACCGTGTTGAGGTTGAAGATGAGCACGAGGCTGCCCAGCAGCTTGCCCTGGACGCCCATCCAGTAGTTCTCGAGCACGAACGCGAGCTGGTGGAGCGCCGAGAGCCCATACTTCCGCTTGACCAAGTAGAACATGACCAGCATGGAGATGCCCTCGAGAAGCGCGTACACGCAGGTCGTGAGGACCGCCGATTGGAAGTCTGACTTGGACATGCCGATGAACGCGAGGCTGTACTTGGCGTAGGGCAAATGGTAGAGCGCGAGCGAGTAGAGACCGTAGAGCACGGGGATCATGAACTCGACGTACTCGACGAAGATCAGCACCTCGAAGGCGAAGAGCAGCTGCAGCGTCTGCGTCAATAGGTTTGCGAGCTCCTTGTGGTCCACGGTGATATCGTCCACGGCGATGTTCCTGCGAGTCAACGTCATGGCGCCAGCAGGCGCATCAGAAAGCATCGTACCTGGATCTTCGGGGTTTGCGTACCGGTTATTGTCGACCTCGACCTGACCGATATCGAGCATGGACTCAGAGGTCGCTGCGGCAATCTTGGTGCGCGACTTCGTGCGGAAGAACGTGAGAGTCGTGCTCGAGACTTTGCGCCTGAGCACGACCGACGAGCTCCTGCGCAGTGGGCCGGCGAACGTCGCGCCTGCATGGAAGACCCCGTGGGCCTGTTGTCTCTTTGTATGTTGGAGTCGTACTGCCTTGGGTGCGTACTGGAAGTCCTGGTCGACCCGAGTGGCTCCAGGAAAGAGCGCCGACTCGACGATCTTGGCTGCAGTCGCGACCGCGACCTCGCCGTCCACGATAAACTTGTGGTTCAGGTACATGCGCGTCTCCATGACGGCCTGGACAAAGTCGATGGCGATCATGAGCGCGCCAATCTTGAGCGAGCGCACGTTCTGGATGCAGATGTTCTGGAAGAGCGAGCCGAAGATCTCGACGACGCAGACCGTCACGTCTGTGCTGATGTCTTCGAGATTGGGTGCGTAGTACCAGATCATGCGCTTGAGCACGGCCTTGATGAGCGGGAAGCAGAGCGTGAGCACGACTTGACTCTCAGCTGAGACGTGCTTGAAGAGGATCGCGATCGCTTCAAAGATGAAGAGCGTCGAGGTCTGGCAGAGCAGCAGCGGGGTATAGTTAATGAGCTTCTGCCGGTTCGCGCGGATCACGTGGCCCACAAACAACATGTTGTAGATCGAGAACCAGATGAAGTACGGGTCCGTGCCGACCAGGTCGCGGAATGGCACGGGGAAGCGCCGCGTGAACGCCAGCATCGTCATGAAGCACTCGTTCGTCGTGGCCGTGAGCATTGAGATCACGAGCGCATCTCGATGCGAGTAGTACGAGCCATTGCTTCCACCGGTGCTGTCGGCCCAGCCAAGCGATTGGCGGATGAAAAGTAGCAGTCCGAAGGTCATGAACATGTAGGCGCAGGCCGACTGCCGAAGCTCGTGATGGTGCGGGACGGCCCGAGCAGCGGGTTCTGCAGCGGGGTCGCGGCCACGAGGATCATCGCCAGCAGCAGTGGCAGCGGCGCCACGAGGATCACGGCGATGGCTCTGCGCAGCGATGTCACCTGCTGGTACTCCTCAAAGGCGAGCAGCTTCTCGATCGAGTACCGCCCAAGGTAGTGGTGCTTGTTCGTCCAGTCGTAGAACTGGTGTATGAGGCGGCTGTGTCTGCGCGACGGTGAGACTGGCTTGCGGTGCGCCGACGCCACCGACGACGACTTGCGCCGGATCTGGGGCTTCACGAACCCAGGCGGCGGCTCGTACGAGGACGAAGCGCACTCGGTGGTCGTGTCCATCGTGTCCATGGCACTCTGGTGGAGGCACTCGCTGCTTACAGCGGCTGACGCACCTCCTCCAGTTTTAACAGCAGCGCCCACGTGCGAATGCGT
>JAASFQ010000823.1:0-13703 GCA_023333845.1 Globisporangium polare | reverse complement strand
TAAACGCTGATGGCGAAATGAATGAATATGATGGACAAGCGAGCCTGGGTTTCTTGGCGGCAGCCTGAGGTGGTGGTTAGTGCGAGGGCTGCGTGAAACGCCACCGACACAGTACCTGCACAGTGAGCGAGAGCGTACGGTGTCCGAGCCACCGCAATGGAGGCAAAGAGAGCGCGGCGCGGCGCAGCACCGTCGCCGCCTGGACAACTAAATAATCCATCTCCAGTGGCTGGCTAGCTTTCGACGCGACGCGACGCTGTGAGGCATGCTATGCTGCGCGATGACGCAGCCAGAGCCGCATGGGAACCGCCCAGTTCCCCCATAGACACCATCATGAAGGTAGCACGCAGACCCCCTACAGTTCGATAAACACGAACTGGAGATGCGTCCTGCTTGCTCGTAAAAAAAGCGAGGCCACCGCCACGACACATAGGGCGTCCGGAATAGCAACAAACTCGCCTTCGTCAGAAACAGCACAAGAGCTTATAAAATAATCACTGCCTGCTCTCTCTCTCTCTCTCTCTCCAAACGCCTCCGAGCACCAACTCTAGCACGAAGAAATCAAAAATCTCCATCTACTGTACTCTCGAACTCCACTTGCTCATGCTGCTCACGCGAATGCTGCACCATTACCTTGACGACTCGGCAACTCGCCATCGTCGCTCTCTTCTCCATCGAGGCTCCAACCACTGTCCAACAAGCAGATGCTGTCTTTTGGCGTCGACGTCCCAGTCGCCTCTTGGTGGCCGCCATTCCCAGCTTTCTCACCACCACCAATTTCTCCAAAGAACCGCGGACGGCTCGCTCCATGATCCCCCAGACCCGCAGTCGAGAGCCTTCCCTGTTGCTGTTGTTGATTTTGCTGGCTCACAAACGGGTTCTTGCGTCCCGTGCTGCTGCTCCCGCGCTCAAACATCTTCTTGAGGTACGTCGCAACTTTCTCAGCCGCGAGGTCGTTGTCGCTCTCGAGCTGCTCGTCGGGAAAGAGCGCGAGGTCCTCGAGCACCGTCGACGCGAGGTCGTCATCGTCATTATTGCCCAGGAGCAGCGGGAAATCCTCTTCAGGCACGTTCGCGAGCTTCTTGCCCGTGTCGCTACTGAACAGGAGGCTTTTCGCCATCACCTTGCCCTTGAGCTGATGTGGCTCTAGCTGTTGGGCGTCACTCATAGCGCCGTCCAAGTTGAACGCGCAGTGGCTCACGCGACTCACACAGCTTACGCACACGCGGCGCCGGTCGATCATACCCAGAACCTTCTCGATCGGCTCGAGCTTCGAGCACTTGCGGCACGTGAACAATCCGCACAGGTGGCAAAAGTGCTTCTTGCGGAACAGGAGCGCGTTGAATGGCACGTAGCACGACGAACAGCAACCGGTGGGCGTCTGCAGGAGTGCGACGTCGCTGCTGCCGCTGTTGCAACTGCTCACACTGCTGCTGCTGTTGCGGTACGTCGCGGACGAGGCCACGGGCACGTCCATGAGCGGGTAGAAGCCCAGCCGCCTTCGCAACACGACGCTCTCGAGCGTGCAGAGCTTGCTCACCATCTCGCGGATCAGCTGCACGCTCCAGGACGTCACCTTCACGGGTTTCTTGTACTTGTTGTAAGTCTGCTGTTGGGTGTCTGACTGAGCCGCTGAGACGCTCTTGTGGTTCGCGTAGAAGAACAGGCGCGTGAACTGTTCCTCCGAGTCCTCCTGGAGCACGTAGCCAGCGAGAAGGCCCCGAAGGCCTCGTCGGCGGCGCTTGCTCTCGTGCATCTGGAGCGCAGACGACTGGCGAGACCGGCGGCGCCTCGTCTGTCTGTGTGCATCATCGTTATCAGGATCCTCGTCATCCTCATCTTCTTCGTCGTCACTATCGGCGTCGAGCGTCTGCAGCACGCGCGTGACGCTCTTGGCGTGCGGCCGCTCGTCGCAGTAGTCGAGAAACGACATGTTCTGCGGCCGCCACACGAGCCGGCGCTTCATGAGCAGCGATACGGCGTTCACCGCCAGCCGCGACGTCCCAGGCACTTGCGGTTGTTGAGTGGTCGAAGCCATGGACTTTGCGGACGACCGGCGGCTTAATGACCCCGCCGCCGAGGACCGGCGGAACGCCAGCGACGACCGCGAGCAGTCCACGCTACGCACGTTGAGCCCGTAGACGTACTGGTCCCCGAAGAGCATGACCATGCTCCGGTGGAACTCGGTGCCGCGACTCGCGCTCTGCGCCAACACGCTCTGGATCTCGGCTAAAGAGCACGGCAGGTTCACCTTCGCTACGACGCTGTACTGGTCCTTGGCGCTCGTCATGTACTCGTAGACCTGCCAGTCACTCGTCAGACCGCTGTCACTGTTCTGAAAATACGATGAGCGACTGTTACTGTTGGCGCTGGTAACGCTGGTGCGCTGCTTCCACTTGCCGACCATGACCTGCCTCTTGGCGACGCTCTCGAGCATACGCTTGGCCGCGCGCGCCATGTCCACGAGCGCGGCGTCCGCGACCAGCGACGAGCTCGAGCACGACGACGAGAGCAGGATGTCGTGCTCGAGTGCGGCCGCGCGCGCCGGCGTCTTGGCCACGGGCACGTAGCACGACGACGCCGGCAGCGAGGCTTGTGCCTGTGGCTCGCGCCGGTTGAACCGGAAGGACGACGAAGACACGGACGACGTGGACGACGAGAACGACATGCGATGACGCCGGCTGTTGTTGTTGCTGACGCTGAGGTTGCTGTTGAAGCTGCTGTTGCTCAGCAAGAGCGAGTCGGACAAGTACTTTTTCACGAAGCGGTCGCGCGAGAGGAACGACTGCGTCGAGTCCACCCAGCGCACGTTCGATGACGCTTTCTTGTTGTTGCTGCTGTTGTTGTTCGCCCGTCGCCGTCTGCTCTTGCTGGTAGAGATAGCAGAGCTCTGCTGGCTGTTGTAATTGCTGACGCTGTTGTTGCTGCTGGTGTTGTAGAGATACGCGCTGCTGCTCTCGTCGTCATCCTCATCGAAGCTGCTGGCGTCGCCGTCGCCGAGCGGCAGCTGGTAGAAGCCGCCGTCGTCGCTGCGGTCGCCGCCGATGCAGATCTGCGAGCCATTGGACTCGCTGCTGGCGAAGCTCGAGCGCCGCGACATGTTCGCTCCGGTCGTCGCCGTGCGTCTTTTTCCTTTGGCGCCTGCGCTCTCTTTCTTCTTTGGCGGCAGCGACGGCGGCGGCAGCAGCAGCAGCGCGCTTCTATTCGAGGGATACTGTTGCCGTCGCGGAAGAGCAGCAGCATCGCCATTCTTCCTCCGAGCAGTCGCTTCTATAGAGCGCTGCTGCTGGGGAAGAGAAGGAGGAGGAGGAGCGCCAGAGAAATTTCCACGGCGGCTGCCTGCGGACAAGGAGCTGCCGGTCGAAGAGCGCGCTGTGGACGACGAGGACGCCGCGCTGTCCTTCCTGTGGCTGTTGTTACCAGGCGCCATTACCGCCAGCGCGCTCATGGCTGTCTGTCTGCTGCTGGTTGGCGAGTTGGCGAATGGCGCAACGGAGGCAGATTCGCCAGCTTCTTGTCCGCACTCCTGCAGTGTGGCAACCCCATATATATGTTATTTTTTCTTGAAAGAGGAGGGCGAAGCCCAAAAGGAAACTGTGGATGGGAAGGAAGCCTGTGAGATATAGTACCCTGCAAATGGCGAAAATGTACGGAGACCAGCTTTGAATAGACGCAGATATAAATCAAAACCTGCGAGAAGTCGTTAATATGAGAATCTGTTGGGATTTAGGATGAAATTTGAACCACTGGGACAATCAATCGAGTCACACACAACCAACAAAGCAAATCCCTCGAGCGAGAGCAACAAGGCACTTTCGACATGCGTTGTCAATATCCACGCGCGCGCAAGCGAAACTCAAAGATGGCGTGGCTCGCTTCTCCAACATTCCCAGTGCCTCAAGGCGTTGAGAACAGCTTTGTGAACAACGGAAATCAGACGCATCGCTTCCTAAATCACAACAGCTTGTCCCCACTTTTTTGACACGAGTTGCTTCGTGCAAGCCAACGACTGGGATGATGACCAGTCAATATCTCGAGCTGAGCAATTATTTGAAACCTTCGCACCAAATGAATCGAGTCGAAGGCGAGCCTCGCAGATCACGACGAATGATGACCTGAAATCCTGCTTTTAGGAATGTTTCGTGATTGAGAGTTGACTCTGTAAACGAACAAGACACCTCAGCTTTCCAATACCTTCTTCAAAGCTGACACTTTTAGAACGAGCACATAAATGGCTGAAGACAACTGAACAAGTTCAGTTCGGCCACGCAATCGGATCCGTTGAGCGGAGCCCCCTTGCGACCTTCACATTTTGATTTACCGGACCGATCATCGACGAGGAGAGTTCATCCAGCTTCCGAAAGAGAAAGCGAGCAGCAGCAGGAACTCACAAATCCGCCACGGTATCAAATCAACTTGAGGGCGTTGTGCCTTTTCGCGATCTCAGATAAATTGCCACGCGATGATGGCGATACTCGTCGCTTTTGGCTTTGCCAGCTGCACTCGAAAAATCAGTCGGACTGATGATTCCGATTTGAGCCGAAAAGCCCGCACATCACCGAGCTGCTGATCATCCATTTGCTCAAAACCAAACGCGTAGCATTAGATTTACCCAATCATACACATCCATCCGTTCATGCGCCAATCAAGCCCGAAATCCAAATCCACTTTGAACGATGGTGACTGCCGTGAGAGGCCACCGGTGGCAACGCACGCTCTCGCGCTCCTTCGAGCTCGCGGGCGTCGGCCTGCACTCTGGCGCCCCAGTGCGCGTGCGAGTGCACCCGGCAGATGCGAACACGGGCGTCGTCTTCCGCACGCAGCACCAGCAACGTCACGAAGTACACGCTCACATCTCCCATGTCGACGACCGCAAGAGCCAACTGTGCACGCAGCTCACGACCCCCGACGGACTCGCAAACATCTCGACAGTCGAGCACCTCATGGCTGCGCTTACGGCCGCGCGGGTCTCGAATGCCTACGTCGACGTGGATGCCGTTGGGACGGCTACATCATCAACAAACGACCAGAAGAAATGCGTCGCGGAGCTCCCGATCCTTGACGGCTCGAGTCTGCCATTTCTCGATGCCATTGAAGACGCGGGTGTGGAAGAGCAGTCCCGTGGCAGTAGTAACGCTTCACTGCGGTGCATCAGGGTGAAGCGGCCCGTGCAGGTGCTGCTGGACGACAAGGCTGCGTGGCTGCTGCCCATGCCCGCGCAGCTCGGCGGCGGCGTCCGCATGCCGACGCTCAACATGTCGGTGCAAGTGAACTTTGAGCACAAGGGGCTCGGCACCAAGTTCTGTCGCTTCATTCTCGGCGACGACCCTGAAGTGAACATGCAGGCGTTCAGGAATGAGGTCGCGCCGGCACGCACGTTCACGTTTGAAGAGGAGATCGCGTGGATGCGCGCGCACGGACTCGCGCTCGGCGGCTCGCTGGACAACGCGGTCGTCTTCCGTGAGGTGGCGTTATCAGCACCAGTACCAGTATCATCACCATCGTGTGCCCAGTTGTCATCACTTGCGGACCGCGTGCTGAATCCGCAGGGGTTGCGCTTCGCAGAGGACGAGTGGGCGCGGCACAAGCTGCTCGACTGCATCGGCGACATCGGGCTCGCGGGAATGCCGCTCCACGGCTACTTCTTCGCGACGAGCCCCGGCCACGCGCTCACGCACAAACTGCTGCGAGAACTGTTTACTGACGAAGCGAACTACGAGGAAGTGAGACTGTGAGTGCAAGTTAAGGGTAAGCAAATACACCATCCAAATGAATAACCAACGTGTCGGCATGAACAGGAGATCTGTATTGGCTTGCAAGAGGGCTCACATCTGGATTTCAGAGATGGCGCGTACACACCGAGCGTAGCTGTATGAAGATGGGTACACGGAGATGACGACGACGACAACGGCGATGGGGGCGATAGCATCATCGCTCTTTTGTATATTGTTTTTCCTCTTTTGCTGTGGAGGCACTTGGTACTCAGAGCTTCGGGTGGTTGGCGTTCACCGGGTTCTCGCGCAGGTTCTTGAGCGTCTTGCGGTGCGACATCCACTGCGTCTGCTCCTTGGCCGGGATCTCGTTGCTCTTGCGCACCTCGCGGTTCCACTTGACGTCCGGGCTCTTGGTCAGGTGGCGCGCGCCGAAGGTCACGCACATGACCGCGCCGGCGCCGATGCACGCGATCAGCGGGTACGTCTGTAAATCAAAACAAGCACAGCAGCCATAGGCACGTTAGCGCTCTGTCGTTGCGATCCGTGGCGACACATTTCCACACACGAAGCCAGCACGCACGGCAGGGTCGCTGAACCACTTGGAGGACTTGGCGGCAGCACGGGAAGCCATTCTTGTGTCTTGTGTGAGTGAGTCGCTTGGGCTTGTGCGTGCCTGTGAGGGCTTGAGGGCAAATCGAAGACTGCGGAGAGTTCTGGCGCTTGCTTGCAAGGGAAAGAGCGAGAGGGCGGCCGATCGATCGATCGATGCTCAGGGCTTTCCGGTCGTTTCAACTTCAACATCGGCTGTTCAGACGTGCAAATGGATACACTCTGTAAATTCACGCTGCTTGTTGTATCCGAGTTTGCTTAGCAAACCACAGAGAATCCGATAAATAAATATATCGCTGAAAGTCATTTAGATCCGGATGCAGCTGAACCGGCGGGATGAGGACCAGAAGTGTGGCGTCTTCGATATTCCGTCGTTGACCTTGAAAGGTTTCTTCCGCACGACATAGTGAAACCAAGTGAAAAACGGAGCACCAGGTTGGTTGAACATGCACAACCAGAAGGCACCACTTTCCCACACAGAAGAAGCGCGATCACAACAGCAAATGCACGAAAACGGTCGCGCGTCTTTGTGCTCCAAGTTGCCCCTTTTTAACATTCGCGATGGCCGCGTTGGAGATCCCCATGCGGGCGTGCTTTTGCCGAAGCGCGCGATGGCTGTCCACACCCACAGTGGACGGCGCTGTGTGTGTGTGTGTGTGTGTGTGCGCGCGTAGACTACAGGCTATGCGCGCGCTGCGAGACGAACGAACGGGCGAGCGTTCAGTAGCAAGAGTCCCACTTGCAACGAGCAGTTCGCAGACTCACTGCTCCGTGCATGAGGACGCGTTGCTTCGAGCGAAGAAGCCAGCTTTCCGCGCCAACACTGCTTAACAGACATTGTACTGACTGCTCGCGCAGATATTGTCATGTGGCCTGGCATCGCGCTAGAAGCATCAGCCAGCTCCATGAATCAGCACCAAACGCCCAGCAGCGCAAAGACGACCTCCACAGCACGTATGGTTGGTTGCTGACGCAGCCATTGACTCAACGGCATCACACCATCGAAAGAGCAGCACGGCCTGCTTGCGCGACTGGGCGGGCTATCGGGCGAAAGTGCGCAACCAAGTAGAGAAAAGCGAGCGAGTGAGAGAGCAATCCCCAACTAACTGTATTTCGCGATAGTTTCCGCAGACACACACACATACGAACTGATTCAAGATGCCCACGACACTGCGGCTGAACAGCCTAGAGGTCGTAGGCATGAGCGCAACGGTGCGCGTGGTGGATGGCATTGAGCTGCGCTCATCCATCTACGAGTTGCGAAAAACGATCTGACGCATGCGACGCGAACGACTGGCAGCTGCACCTGACGCAGCGCAACGGCGCGTGGCTGAGCGCCGAGGACGAAATTGTGGAGCTTCTGAGGCGCGACACCGGCATCACGGGTGACATTCAGCAGACGATGCTTCAGGATACCCAGCCCAACGCAACGTGCACCGTTGAAGACTGACTGTGCGAGCACCACATGGCGCCTCTCAGTAGATCCGGGCAGGTACATGTCCTGGCAGAGCTCCCATCGTCCCCGCTGCGAGCACCTGATCCAACAAAGCCACGGCGCTTCGTGATCCAGTTCTCCACGCGCGAGATGAAGTACATGATGCACAACGAGCTCGGGCTCTACCAAGCGCTCAGATCGGCTACATTGGGCTCGCAGGGTTCAACCTCCTTCAGCTGACTGGTCGACAAGTGCTCGCGAGCACAGTGACGAGCATTTCGACGGGCGTCACGAGCTCGAGTACTCTGCGAGCGCTTCTTAGGCAGCTGCTCCTGGATCCCTTGTCCGACATCGACGCTGATCTCACCAACCTTTCTGTTGAAGCGGGCTCGCACCACTGAGAAATCGCCGATCGGTTGTGCGTTTATAGCGGAATTGGTGCTGGTGCGTATGCAGCCTAGCAGTGGCGGCGGCTTACCTCGCCGAAACTTGGAGGACTCGCCCCTCCGGTTATAACTTGGGACAGTACTGGCACAGTCTAAGTAGCCCATTGACCTCGATTAATGACAGTTCTCCTTGTTACTGTTTATTCATCCGCATCGTCATCACTATCATCACCGGCAGCAGCTGCTGCTGCGTCATTCTCGTCACTATCAGAATCGTCGAGCTCGTCCTCCAGCACGCTCTTGCGCGGCGGCAGCGTGCTGTTTTTCTCGTAGAACTCGCGGTCCACAAGCCGCGGCAGCGCCAGGTCGATGTAGTACTCCTCGTTCAGCAGCGCGTCCACGATCTCGTCCACGTGCGTGATCTCCCAGCCTATTTGCAGCAGTCAACAGTCAGCACACACGTCACTATCACGACAGGAAAGTTAAACTGGTGCACACGACTGCGTACATACCAATGACGTTGCGCTTGCGAATCTTGCGGTAGTCGCTGTACATGGGTTCGAGCATCGCGTAGACGTCCAGCGGCTTGCCCACGAGCCGCAGGTACACTGCGCCCAGCACCGTCACATATCTACACACCGACAAGCACACACATTGCAAGCCATTGTTAGCACCACCACCCATACAACTACAAACAAGCCACACACAGAGCAGCGCATCGCACGTACTTGTACTCCTCGTTCTGTATGAACTCGCGCACGACTTCGATCTCCGGTTGCAGCTGCAGCATCTTGAGCAGCAGGCACAGGAAGGGCGTGGGCTGCTGGTTGCCGCCGAAGGTGCCGCCAAAGTACGCGAGCTCGATAGCCTTGTCCACGAGCGTCTCGCTCGTGAGCCCGAAGCACTGCTCCTTCCAGTAGATGCTCGCGTAGATACGGTTGCGCATGATCTTCTCGATCAGGTGCTGCGGGTTCACGCCGTGCACGCTCAGCGCGCTCGGGTCCGTCGCGTTCGCCATGGCTTGTGTCGTGCTTCTTGCTTGGAGCTCTTCGGCTTGGTGGGATATTTGGCTCACAGTGAGCAGGTGTGCAGAATCAACTGTTTCATACCGAAATACAAAGCTCGCCTCAGCTCGCTAATGACATAGTTGTGTATTCTGTCTCGTTATGTACTCTTCATTGATAAACTGAATCGATTCAAATGCTTTAGTAATTGCATACCGATTGGATATATTGCTGTGTCTCTTTCGGTACTCACACGTCCACTGATGGTGTCCAAAATGCGTGTCACTCTGGAAATCAATTGGCTCCAGAAGCTCAAAAAGCAACCAACAAGCACAGCGATCAAGAACGATGGTGCTCTATGTGGTGGGACTCGGCCTCGGCGACGAGCAGGACATCACGCTCCGCGGCCTCAACGCCGTCAAGAAGTCCAAGAAGGTCTTCCTCGAGAACTACACGTCCGTGCTCGGCATCGAGCTCTCGCGCCTGGTACGCAACGCGCTCGTGACGGATGGCTAGTGCACGGCCTTCTCTATCGGTGCTGTGTTGCTGATGATTATGCGCTGTATGTGATTACAGAGCGAGTTCTATGAGCGCGAGGTGATCCTCGCCGACCGCGACTGCGTCGAGACCGGCGCGGACCAGATCCTGGAGGACGCCAAGGACGACGACGTCGCGTTTCTCGTGGTCGGCGACCCGCTCTGGTGTGTATGAGCCGTTCAGTAGCAAAGAGCAGCTGCTCAGCGTTTGCATTGACGCGCATTTGTATGTGTGGTTATGGTTGTTGCTGCATTGTTATAGCGCGACGACGCACTCGGACCTGATCATCCGCGCCAAGGAGCTCGGCATCAGCGTCGAGGTGATCCACAACGCGTCGGTCATGGGTGCCGCGGGCTCGTGCGGCCTGCAGCTCTACAGCTTCGGGCAGACGATCTCGATCCCGTTCTTCCGTGACGAGTGGCGCCCCGACAGCTTCTACGAGAAGATCCTGTACAACAAGAAAGGTGGCATGCACACGCTCTGCCTGCTCGACATCAAGGTCAAGGAGCCGGACTTCGAGGCCATGTGCCGCGGCAAGATCGTGTACCTGCCGCCGCGCTTCATGACTGTGAACCAGGCGCTCGAGCAGCTCATCGAGGTTGAGGAGAAGCGCCAGGAGGGCGCCTACAGCCGCGACACACAGTGCGTGGGCATGGCGCGCCTGGGCCAGAAGGACCAGACGATCATCGCCGGCACCGTGGAAGAGCTCTTGACCGCCGACTTTGGCGCGCCGCTGCACTGCCTCGTCATCGCCGGCGACGTGCACCCGCTCGAAGAAGAGGTGCGCAATGTAAACTCGCTTGGCTGTGTTGTGTTGCTGTGTGTGTGTGGCTAATACTTGTGTGGACTTGTTTGGTTGGTTGCTTGTGCTGTCGAAGATGCTCAAGCAGTTCCGTCTCACGCAATAGAAGCTCAAAAGTGTTCGACCAGCAAGCACCTTTGTTGTTTGCTTTTCAATTGAAGAACCCCGCTCTTGTATTTGTTTTGATGGCTTTGTTCAGTTAACGTTGCTCTTGGGAAGGGTGGAGGGATGTGGGGCATTCGAGGTGGCGGCCGAGATGCCGAGCACGATCGTCAATTGCGGCTGTGTGGTGGCTGAGCCTTTGGGCGCTTTCCAGTGAGAACCAGTGAGGAGCTGTTGACGTGAGGAGACCACTGGTCTCTCCGCTTCGCTCTCCTTTAAATCGAGAGCGCAGGACCTCGCTGTTCTCGCCCAAGGTCCATTTGGTCCAACGCTGTCGCGCTCCGGTGAAGTGGTTCGAAAGGAGCGGCAGCGGATCTTTTTGACGAGAGACTCGCAGCACCGTCCATCTTCCGATTTGGATGTGGAGGCGTCCGGCGTTCTTTGGCCAGCGCACAAACGTGAACCCTGGCGTTGTTGCTTTCAGCAGTTGCTTTCATTCCAGCACACCACGCGACCGCACAAAATGCGTGCGTGCGCCGTCCAAATCATCGAGCCTTGACTCAAGACCTCTATAATGTCCATGTACCTCGTCATATAGCTGTAGTTCAGTATGCCTCAACGAGCCTTCGTAAAAGACATATCAGGCTCTGTTGTTTGTAAAAAAGGAAGAAATCATGCGTCCCTTCCCAATAGGCCACGCGAGATCTTTTGTCAGCTTCAACAGCTCATGCCAATCAAATCAAGCCAATCAAAACGGCGCGATGGGTGACTTCTGGGTTCACTCTGCTTTTCAAACGCTCCCTTCTCTCGATCCAGCCTCAGTCTCCAATTTCTCTCAAGGCCCACAAGCTTCTCAGCCCAAGCCCAAAGACCAAAGCCCAATGCTCACGCTCAAGAAGCTCGTGCTCGTCGCCGCGTGCGTGGCCTGCGCGCTCAGCGCCTCCACAACGTCAGCTGCTGAGCGCCACCTGCGCTCGGCGGCCATCCAAGGCGGCGTGACCGAGACGTTCGCTCTGATCGCCAAGGACTCCGATGAAGACGAGGACAGCACTGTTGAGAGCACCGACGACGAAGGCGCGGCGATGACGATGGAGACCTTCCCGCTGGCGATCGACTCGGACAAGTACAAGAAGAACGACGACGACGAAGGCGGGGACCGCGATGGTGATGAAGATGAAGATGACGAGAGCCCAGGCACGGACGACGACGAGAGCGTCGAGGACTCGTTTGAGGACTCGTTTGAGGACTCGGCTGATGTCTCGATTGATGACAATGTGCCGGACCTCAACATCGAGATCTTCATCGACGATGAGGACGCCTACTAGCTTCCCTTCTTCTCCTTTACGGTTGGGAATTTGGTTTTCTCAACAATCTCTTAGACAAACCTGAGAGATATCATCTGTGTGTGTGACAGCGGCGAGTACGGAGTGTAAAAAAGACCCGCAAATGTATAAACACAACTGCTCATTGCCATCAACTACTACTGTGTTGATTCAGTGTCGTTGTATGCTGATCACAGCCAGCTCCAGCTAGCCATCGCACCAAGCTCACCAAGGTGGAGGCGTGGCGCATGCGCGTGAGCGAACGCGGCGTGGAGATGTACGACGTCAACGAGGACTACACCAGCCAGGTGTGCCACTGCTGTCACGGCAAGGTGGTCCCGATGCACGGTGAGGGCGGGGCGGGGGATGACAATTCACGGAGTGCGACGCTTTTTTATCAGCGACATACATGCGCAAGACGATGAATCGCGACGTCACTGCGGTGCTGAACATCGTGTACATTTTCACGGAAGAGAGGCCGCGGGAGTTGCCCTGCAGCTCTGAGCACGAGCGCAGCCGAGAGCTCTTCTGAACCAACACCTAACGTTATGAGCTCTGAATCACTCGCAGGCATGCGCGAACGATTCCTTCGCATGCGAAACGTAATGACCACGATGATTCTCATTCCACTTGTTTGAGGAAAGAATTTGCACAAAAGTATTGATTGATTCACATTGCAAAAGCAAAAAAAGAAAGTGTCCAGCAGACATCTCGTCCGAAAAAAAGAAGAGTGTCCACTTGAGATCGACAAAAGTAGACGACCACTGATTCCCTCCTCCCGAAATTAGACGCGACGCTCCTCCGAGGAGTCGGACGAGTCCTCGCTCTCCTCGAAGGCGGCCTCCGCGAGCGCCGCGAGGTCGATGAGGTCGAGGCTGTCCTCGCTGGCGTCGTCGCCGTCAGTGTCCACGTCCACGTCGATGTTGATGATGACGGTTGCGTGGCCGGGCGCCGAGGTCTTCTTTGGCAGAGGCGGGAGCGTGACGTCGTGCTGGTGCTTTGGCGCGTGGGTCGTCGGTGCCGAGGTCACAACTGGCGCGTGGGTCACCGCTGGCGGGGCGACGGTGCCCGGCCCCGACGGGCTCGGCTTGCAGCCGTACACGCCCGTGACGACCTTGCCGCAGTACGCGCCATTTGGCAGACCCTCCTGTGGACCTGGGCACGCGCCGTTGGCGATGTCCGCGACACAGGCCTGGCCGACCACGCAGAACACGCCTGGCACGCCCTCGACGCTCATCGGGGATTGACCGGGGCCCGAGCAGAGCACGTTCGCCGTTGGCTTTGGCGCGTGGGTCTTTGGCTTGTGGGTCTTCGGCGCCTCGGTCGGCTTTGGAGCCTCAGTCACAACTGGAGCCTCAGTCTTTGGAGCCTCGGTCTTTGGAGCCTCGGTCTCAACTGGAGCCTGGGTCACTGGAGCTTGGGTGACTGGAGCCGCAGCGTTTGGCTGGCAGCCGTAGACGCCAGTGATGACCTTGCCACAGTGAGCGCCGTTTGGGAGGCCGTCCTGCGGGCCTGGGCACGCACCGGTCGAAATGTCGGCGACACAGGCCTGGCCAGTGACACAGAATACGCCCGGGACGCCCTCGACGCTCATTGGGGACTCGCCCGGGCCGGAGCAGACGTTCTTGCTAGCGTGGTGGCTCTTGTGGCCCTTGTGCTTCTTGTGGTGCTTGGTGCCCTTTGGCTTGCAGCCGAGCACACCGGTCTTCACGGTACCGCAGTAAGCACCGTTTGGCAGACCAGACTGTGGGCCGGGACACGCGCCGTCCTGGCCAGCGCACGCCTTGCCGTT